>JAAEAF010001990.1:0-176029 GCA_011037195.1 Triatoma infestans | reverse complement strand
GATATCGAAAATTTGACAAGATTACAATACTTCCTCTTACTAGGAGTAAGAGAAAGTAAAAAAATTACCATTTTAAATAAGTGATGAAAAATACGAGTACATTGCATACGGAATCAAGTGTTTTCATAGATTCAGGGTTACTAAAGTAAAGTAATGCTTATTTTTTCAGGCATGCTTTACGATCACTGGTCGGAGGCAGATAGCAAACATAGTTTATTATTGCTTAGATTAATACATCAAATAAAATCCAAGGCCAAGACCAGAAATCGAACCCGGTACTACAAATTCACCTCAGCTTGGTAATCCCCATTCTCTAACTACTCTCAGCCATTGTAGCGCCTCAGTTCATAGCTCCTGAGACATAACCATATTTGAAATTATTTTAAATAATACGAAATCTTTTTTTTTTTTTTAAATAAAAAGCTAAAATTTTTGAAGACATTTTTGGTTGAAAGGTAGTTAAAAGTTTCTACTTAGCCTAAAAACTCGCAGGTTTATATCTGCCATATTTTATAATATTTGTCAGTAATACATAAGCACAAGATAAAAATAGGTAGTTTTATATTTCATTTAAGAATCCAATTTTAATAAATATATTATTATCATGATAAAATAAGAATATATTCATATACCAGACCGAACTAACAATATCGCAATAATTTTAAACATTATTTGTTCGTATTAATTTCAACAGAATACTTGGCCAGATATATTTTTTTTTTAGTTCTTTGGATCTACCTGCATATAATAGCTCTCATTTGATATTTATATAATTGTACACCTTCTGAGAAAGCAAAATATATAAAGACATTTAATGAAATAGCTTAGAACTTTCAATTAACGAAAAATTAAATATATGGCAATTAACTGTATACCAATTTGTTTTTTTATTCTATTTTATATATTTTTTTATCTCTAGCTTCAAGGTTTTGGAATAAAAAAAAAAAATGAAAGAAAAAAAGAGGTTATTTTAAAGATCTTATATAATAAATACTTACGTTATTTCAAATTTTCATATGTAAGAGGTAGCTGTTAGAGGTTATCCAGAAAGTTTGTTATGACAATAATTAAAAAATTGATTTACTTTTTTCCATGGCCAATTTGTGAGTATAGAAACTGTTATCTTTTCCATCGTTCCATTGAATGTTATTTCAATTCTATTTATTTAAAATCAATAATGTTTAGGATAGTCTGGACTTATTTCAAGTACAAGTGATGTTTTAAATAAATAAACAGTTAGTGTCCGTAAATAGTTTATAAACATTTAATGAATAAACTAATAGTTTTTTTGACATTTTATCTATAACTAAGCGCTTCTATAAAGAAGAATTTAAAGATATGATTTGACTCATATTATAATGAAATAAAACTATAGGAAATCAATAAAAAATATTAAAAACCACACAGTCAGTCTTCCTCATTAAAATTAAATTAATTAAATAAAATTAATGAGATAAGCAGTTAGAGAAAGTAAAACCAACTGGTGTGAAACATTCACACAACTTTCTCTCGTTATATTTTACATAATTTTGATTTATGGTTTATTATTTATTTATATGTAAGGCTATTAGCTGGTAATAAATTTAGATTCAAAATGTATAATATAAGGTATGTGGGTCCGAAATATTTATTATAACAATCGTACTTCCGGTCAGCCGATTTTCTTCAAATTCGGAATTTTTGGCCAAACATTAAATTCTTATTAATATTAAGTAGATAATCAAATAAACGTTGTAGCTGTTTATATGACTGATTGATATATCAAGTTTAAAGAAAAATCATTTGCAAAAAAAACTACCGATTTTTGACCAACACTTTATTGTCGCGTTCCCTGATTGAACATAAATGAAATATCAAGCTTACAGGTTCCTGCGAATCTTTTTGTGGTCATCGACCGGTTTCGGACGTTTGCCCAACATTAGGATGTTTTGTTCCTTTATATTAATTTTAATAAAAAAAAGTTTGATTTTACAGAAAAATGCAATATGGTTTTATAGAAAAATGTTTATTTTACAAACAAATGATCTTTTATGCATTAACTTTATTAAACTTATTTCCATTAAATCAAGTTCTTGGCGATGTAAAGCCTTGGCATTGTCTTTGCAATCTGCGAACAGGATTATTAGGTTGTAATTGAGTATTGCCAGTGTATATGAAAAACATAAATATAGACAATATATTAAATAACTTATTACATTTTCATGCAGTCCAAATCTTGTTGAAACATACAGTAATATTCAATAAAAATAATTTTTGTTTTCTTTTTATCGCTTGAATCAGCTAAAAACATCTAGCATGATTAATAGAAATAACCAATTAATCCAAATAGGTCACGGAAATTTCAGTTATTTAATATAAAACAACAGGTTTCCCATTATCTGGATTTTTATCTTATACAAATTTGGTTTCTAGTCATTGCTAATTGACTGGGAAAGTTTGGTATTGAATAATGTGTACAAATGAAGATTTATATAATTGTACTTCCTTTTAGAAGTGTGGAATCCAAGTGCAACGTTCTCAAGTTCCTTTCCATTGCCTCAAGCGTATTGCGTTGCTTCATCTTATCGTATTTTTCATCTTCAACGTTTTCAATAATCTAATTCATTTTCAATTTTAAAAAATAGAAGTCCAATTCTTTTTACTTTTTTTAATATAAATAGATTTTTCTCTCCATTAGTTTTGAACACAAAAAAAAAAATGCTGTTAATTCAGAAAAAAATGTAATTATTATTACAAAATTATTGTATAATTTAAAAAATAAAAACCGTTATCATAAAATAAACACGGAAATTATAAATATTTATTATTATTTTATTAATATTTTGCATTTTAATTAAGTAAATTGAAAGAGTTCATCTTTTGATTATATTCAAGTAAAAAGAACTATTAATGCTGATGGTGATTCTACATAATTGAATTTTACCAATTAATAGTATTTTTTTTGCAAATAAATGAAAACTAATATGGAAATGTAGAAGTTATAATATATATATTTTTTTTATATGGCGCTCAACATCTATGGTCATAAGCGCCCAGAGCGTTCTCAGTGCACTGACGGCCTCCGGACAGTGTTCTGTCGCTACAGACAACACTGTCCATCACCGAACAGTGAGCTGTAGAGGCTCCTAGGAAGCCAATAGGGCTCCAAGCCAGGGCTGTAGAGCCATAGGGAGTCCAATGTGCTAACCACTTAGCTAATCCCTTCCCTAAGTTATAATATAGAAACATTTTATATGTTGAAAATTTACCGATCACATGTTTGCCAATAGCTCTCTTGATAATAACCATGCATTACGTTTCTGTGGGAATACACGGATTAATCCACATATATTTTTAAATAAATTTAATAGAAATAGAAAATTTGTACCGTTGAAGGTTTACAAAACATATTTTACTTTCAGTTACATAATATAATTTTTACTTTCTCTTAGTCTTAGTAATTTTCTTTTTCCTCTTTTTTAACTTCATCCAAAACAATCTTGAAGTTTTGCATTATGCTACAATTGACAAATATTTAACTTATGAAAGAGAAAATTCTGATAAGAGACAAGTGTTGTCGAATTAATAAATTATACTTTATTTATTAATCAATTATTCATAGTACTATTGATTTTTTATAATATCTTTATTGAATATATTCTTATGTTCTATGAATATTAAATGAGTTTAATAATAATTATGGATGTCAGTGCAATCAGCTGATATGCTCTTTAACAATATTATCATATTTGATATAAATCAGGTGATACATGTTATCACATTTTTGCTGATGATCTCAAAGTTCAGTATATTTTTTGTACTCAATTAATTTTTTTTTAAATTTTCATTATTAATCTACACTATGTTTTTTCTATTATATTTTGTTACTTCTTTTTATTTGAACTGAATTATGAAGAATAATTCTGATGAAATAGATGTTTTTTATTTAGTATATTTCTTTAATCAATCAATATATCTTGAATTATGTAAATGCATACACAAACTGGGTTGTATATTTATGTACATTGCAACTGTTGGATGTAAACTAGGTTAATATGTTTATATTTTATTTACAAAATAAATACTAGATTTATTAATTGTATAAAAGAAAATATAGTTGATATATATATATATATAAATATTATTCTTGAATTAATTGTCATTGCCATTTCACGTATCATACACAGATTACATAATCTTTGAATTTCCTGCTCTCTCCTTGTTTATATTTTCCCCATTGATGTTTCAAGAGTTAAAAGAAAGTTTTTTTTTTATAGTACTAGATCCTTACTGCAATTCTCAAAATATACCAACTATGTTAACTTTACTGTAAAGTTCTTTATAAATAAACAAACTTTTATTAAAAGGGGAAAATGCCTTAATTTTTCCATTTTGAGATCATTTAAATATATATTTACTCTTTTTTCAATGTATTTAATTTTTTTTAAGGGGTATGCAATGTTCTCGCTACAGACAGCACTGCCCATCACCGGGCACTGAGCCTAGAGGTTCCTAGGAAGAGAAAATCTAAATACAGCATTATAGAGTCGAACCCGGGACTCCCGCGTTGCTAGTCCAGAACGCTATCACTGAGCCTTCCCTATGCATTTAATTACTTGCGATAACATTAAAAATTCCATTTGGCAGGAATTTTGTCTAAAACTCACTGGACCATGTAAATAGTAGATAAAACTTTCCATTACTTATGGAAAGCGGAGAGAGTTTTGCCTAAACAACATCAGTAATGATTTGAACATCAAAGTAAAAACAAATGGAAAGGCAAAATTTTATATCTGCTATTAAAAATTATTTTTTATTAAATTCTTTTATTTTTTATTTTTAAACCATATTTTTACTAAAAGAACCAGCGTCTCCACAAATATTTTAAAGGCTAAAACAGTATAAATAAATTGTTCTAAGAGTGAAATGAACTATACAATAAATAAAAACACCTAACTAAAACTAATAAATAAAAAAACTGTTTTGGGCCTTGACTACTTTTTTCGTAACGGAAATTTTAACAAATGTTTTTTTTTTAATAATTTCAGAAAAACCGGTTTATTTCTTAAATAAACCTCAACATATTTAAAGATATTATTCTAAATTGTTAACAAAAAAAAATCAAAATTAATAAGCACATTTTTTAAAATTCAAGGGAAGAAGAAAATAGAGACTTCTCGACTTTTTGCCTTCCATTTGTTGAAATGATGATGTTGAAATCATCATCATTGAACATCTCTGATGTCATTTAATTAATTAAAAGGAAAAATAACATTCCAACAAATACGTTGCATGCTACTGAGTGTAATAAAATTTTTGATTATATTTCTGTCATGGTAACATTGTCGTAACAGACCCTCCTTTTGTTAACCTTAGTAGGTGGTTAACATTAGAGACTGCGCCTTCAGTTTTTGCACACGAATTTTGTACCTTGGGTATTTTTTATAATAAAATAGTCTTTTTGTGCGATGAACGTCTTGTTTTCTCTACCCATATCCAACAGGTTGTGGGCCTAGTCATTGTCGGTAGTTGATAGTTTCGTTTTTGTGTCGGAAGCGCGTATCGGAACTCAGACTTAGTTTTCGTGCCAAAGCGCGAACACATTTGTATGTTTTTTTTTTATCTTTGTTCGTTTATACATATCACCACATTTATACATATCTCACTAACACTATACCCCCGTTTCAAATTTTTAAAAAACTATGGAAGGACAAAATAACCAAGGCCCTCAGTCCGTGGCAAATGAGGGTGCGAAAATCTCCTTGAAGGTCTCCGGTGCTGTTGAGAAACAAGGCACACCGGTAGTCATGGCTACTTGTTCCACTAATATAGAAGATAGAGGTGAGTTTAGTGGGGGCGCATCCTCGAGGCAGGAAACTGCCGGGAACCTCCTAGCTTCTCCTTTGAGAGCCTGGAGAGGGAGCCTCCATGGAGAGTTTAAATAAAAGTATTGAGGAGCTTCTGCTGACCTCCCCTGGTCGAAACGAGGGGACGGCCGGAAGGCGGACCCCGAGTAAAACCAAAACGAGGGAGTTCAGCAAAAAGAAAAAGAAGAAGAAGGGCACGAGGAGACGCCAGAAAGCGTCCCTGAGGCCAAACGCTCGAAAGAGGAGAAGGCTAAGAAGGCGCAGGTCGCAGTGGTCAGAGCGGATGGTGAAGTCATAACTGAGGTCATAACCGAGGACTACGCGGAGCACGTCAGAGCCCAATTAGTGAGTGCTCTGGATGATACTGGGAGCAGGAAGGGCACCGCTGACGAAGGCTGGTGGCCTCAATTTGAGGAGTCTGGCGTGGTGAGTGAGGGCAAGTTCCTTATCACCTGCGGCGACGAGAGGACTAGGGCTTGGACAGCCCGACAGGCCATCACACCTAGAGACGAAATCCACTATGTCATGCTGGAGGGAGATGATATCCTGAAGATGATTCGGGTATCCGTCTGGATGCCAGGTAAGAGGTGTCCTTTGGAGAGATTATTGGAACGCTTGGCGGGGCACAATCCTGGTCTGCGTACAGATCTTTGGAGAATCCTCAGCTCCTTTGAGAAGGATAAAGGTATGTGGATAGTTTTCTTCATAGATCCCCATTCACTCCGGATTCTGGAGGAAAAGGAGTGGAGACCGTCGGATCACCTTCAAAAGGAAGGAGGAGAGAAATCGAGGCCAGCCTGGCAAGGAGGAGAGCGGAGGGAACAAATTCTGTGTTTACCAGTACAACATACACAGGAGCAGGGAAGTTGTGGCAGAGATGGCTGAGGCAAAATCCTTGGGACACACCCTTGAGGTTTAATACAGGAGCCCTTTACCATTCGAGGTGACGTGGTAGGATGGGGGTGGTATGGGGTTGAGAACATTTTATGATTGTAGAGCAGACAGGCCCAGGATTTGTGTCCTGACGTCTAAGCATATGGAGTGTTCAATGTTAAGGGAGTTTTGTTCTAGAGATTTGACGGCAGTTTCGATTAGGACAGGGAGGCAACAGGTTTTGGCGTCGGCCTACCTACCTTACGATTCAGAGGAGCCACCAGCAGGCCAAGAAGTGGAGCGTTTGGTGGAAAGGGAGAACCTACCGCTGCTGGTCGGATTCGGAAGCAGCGATACCAACCGGCGTGGGGTGAACTGGCGGAGTTTTTGGTAAGTAGAAACCTTTTTCTTTTAAATAGAGGTAAGAAACTATTGTTATTAGGAATAGGGAAGAAGTGATAGATATTATTGCGGCTTCCAGGCAATTTTTGTCCTGGACGACCGGCTGGGAGGTTATGGATGACTGGACGCTGTCCGATCATAGAGGTATTAGAATCAACCTGTGCCTCGAGATGGGTGAGCTGAAGAAATTTCGAAATCCGAGAACTGACTGTAGCAGATTCACCTCGGTCTTGAGGAACGATAGGTTAGGTCCGGGTAGACCGCCAGTTGAGGGGGAGAACCTGGATCAGAGTGGAACTAGCACGATTGTTCGAGCATATGAGACTTCATGCCCTGAGCATTAAGTATTGCATAGGAAGGTCCAGTGCTGGACGGTCCTTCTAACTGTCCTAAATAGACAGATGAGGCGGATAAGGAGGAAGGCTAGGGGGAGTGGGAAAGGTTCATTCAGACCAAGCGAGAGTACGGATGATATAGGAGGTTCGGAGAACGAAGAGGGACTCTTGGAGAACTTTCTGCGAAACCCTGGAGGGGGAACAGGAGGTCAACCGGGTCTTTAGGTTTTAGGTAAGGGCGGGGAGATGTCATTGGACAGTATTAGGAAGCCTGATGGATAGATCACCTATAACCATAACGAGGTGATACGGGTGATGCTGGATAGACATTTACCGATAATGTGGAGTATGTTGGAGAGAGCGCAGGTCCTTTACCTGACGTACAGGGAGCAGATTTACGGGGCAAGGAGTTGGCCAGTAAAGTGGTTACTTTGAGGAGGGCGAGTTGATATTCGCTTCTTTTAGTAAATTCAAGTCGCCGGGTATGGATGGTCTGTACCCGGTGTTGATTCAAGAAAGTTGGAACATGTTCGACAGCACATGGTTAGGAATACTGAGGGATAGCCTAAGTTCGGGATATATCCCTCGGGCTTGGAGAGTTAGTAGGGTCGCGTTCATTCCCAAACCGGGGAAGTTGGACTATTTAGTCCCTAAGGCTTACAGGCCAATCAGCCTTGCGTCCTTCATGTTGAAGGGCTTAGAGAGGTTGGTGGACCTGTTCTTAATGGAGGATTGTGAAATGAAGAGTACCTTTCATGGGAACCAGCATGCCTATTTTGCGGGAAGATCAACGGAGACTGCGGTCCATAATTTGGTGGGGAGAATTGAATATACGTTGGAGTCCAAAGAGTACCGCTGGGATGCTTCTTCGATATTGAGGTGGCGTTCGACAGCGTGGCCCATGATAGAATCAGGGTGCTATTGGAGGAGAGGGGTGTGGATGGGATCCTGGTTAGATGGATAGTTAACCTCCTGACTTCGAGGATTGTTTATTCTCGTTTGGGAGCCGTGGAGAGAAGGGTGAAAGCTAGTAGGGGCTTTCCCCAAGGAGGGAAATTGTCGCCACACCTATGGTGTCTCATCGTCGATGAGCTCCTCTGGGAGATGAACCGTAGGGGATTTTATCTGCAGATGTACTCTGATGATGGGGAAATCTTAATCACAGGGAGGCATCTGAGCGTGGTGTGTGACTTGATGCAGTCGGCGTTGTCTTACGTGGAGCAGTGGTGCAGGAACTATGGCTTGTCCGTCAACCCGGACAAAAGCTCTTTAGTTCTATTCACTAGGAAGAGGAAACTGGAAGGGCTTAGGAGACCTAGGCTCTTCGGTAAGGAACTGCAAATTTGCAGCGAGGTTAAATATTTAGGGTTCCTCATCAACAATATGTTGAATTGTTTGACTCACATTGAACATGTTTGTGAGAAGAGACAGAAAGTTTTCTGGCAGTGTAGGAGATTAGCGGGCAAGACCTGGGGAGTTAACCCTCGAGGCATCTACTGGATTTACGAAAAGTTGGTGAAGCTAAGGATACTCTATGCCGCAGTGGTATGGTGGACTGGTTCCTTGGTGGGAAGGAATAGCAAGAAGCTGCAAGGAGTGTAGCGCACGGCCTGTCTGGCTATTACTTGTGATGAGAACGACACCGACGGTGGCACTGGAGGTGTTGCTGGGGCTAACCCCTCTTCAGTATGTGGTGGTGGGTGAAGCGATGAAGGGTATCTCAGTATGAGGTATAAGGGAGAATGAGTGAGAACTTTTCGGGGTGATTACACTAGGATTGAGGATGAGATTTGGCGAGTAAACCGATTTCTGCTATCTAAACTTGATGAGACGAGAAAGAAATGGGGATTTGAGAGGGATTACGAGATTAGAATTGGCAGTACAGGGGATAATAACCACACGAGGCCAACGGAGGCGGGTAACGGCATTATTCACTGTTATTCAGATGGCTCTAGGTAGGAGGGGACTGGCCTGTCAAGAGCGGGAGCATGGTTGCAGGAGTTGGATAGAGGGAGTTTGGTGGGCCTTGGTGGTTTGGCCCCACTGTTCCCTTCCAGTCCGAATGTGGTGGCATATTTGAAGCTGCCGCCTTGGGGGGAGTGGCGGAGAGATCAAGAGGTGCTCGGATTTTTCTGATTTCATGCCCGCACTAGGCTTTCGAGCAAGCCATAAGGTGACTCGGAAACTAGTGGGAAAAAAATGCTTAACGCTCTGCTCGGAGCTGGTATGTTGCGTCTCTATTGGATACCCGGGCATGTCGGAAATAAGGGAGCCCCAATGTGAGAGGGCGGATCATTTTTGGCTAGGGATGGATCATCATCTACCATTCTGTGGGTCCTGAACCGAGCCTTGCCGTTCCTTGCGGGTTTTCGCCGACCAAACAGACTAAGGCTTTTGGGAGACGAGAGTATTGGAGAAATGCTGGGGGACACGCAGAGGTGCCTCCAAGCTAAAAGATCTATAAAAGGAATTAAGCAGGGAGTTTCGGAGTACCTCCTGTCCCTTAGTAGGACAGGTCTGAGGACCTTGGTGGGGGACACACTTGGGTGTCTAGCCACTTGTTTAACATAGGGAGGACGTCTAGTCCCATTTGCTAGAATTGCGATGACGGAGTCAGGGAAACGGCGTACCACTATTTATGTCAGTGTCCCCGTTTCGCTGGTACTAGGTTTCGCGTATCTGTGAGAGCACCACTCTCGCAGGATTGCCTGGGCGAGTTGGAGTTAAAGGATATCTTGGGTATTGTAGACTGACCGGTAAGCTACCGGAGGAGATTATTTAAGGGGATGATATGGGGGGGCATCGGGGGGATAAAAGCCATATAGGCTTAGGTCCCACGCCACTAGGCACCGGTATAATAATAATAATATCTTTGTTCGTGATTGTGAGCTTAAATAATGTTATTAAATTGATGGGTGATAATTGGAGTATTTGAAACTTTCAAATTGTATTCATCTGAAATCAAAAGGTTTGTTTCCTGTCGTCTTGGGAAAAAGCAAAAGACAGAAAATAGGAAAAAGAAGTATTTTCTAAAATATTAAAAAAATGAATTGATGATGATTGTAAGGTCCAAGATGTAATTATCTCCAGGATTTGCGAATCCTCTATGAATCACTTACTGTCTTGCACTATATCGCATGGAATTGTGGGAAAAGCTGCTAACCGTATATGAGAAGAATTATTAATAGAATGAAGCAAATGAATGAAGCGATATCTGGATATCTGAAAATATGATAATTACCAAAATTCTCATGTCCTTACCAAGTAACTTCTCTGCTTTTATCTCGGCTAGGGAATCAGTTCGAACAAAAGATAAGACAGAAAATCTTACAGCAAGATTACTTATTGAAGAAGAAAGAATAAAAGCGAATGCGGCAGATGTTCGTCCAATAAATGGTGTTTTTTACAAAGAGAGTTAATAACAAATCTCAGGGAGCAATCAAAATTTTGTTTTGAATGCAGAAAACCTGTCCATTTAAAGAAGAATTGCTTTCTATTAAATTCACCTATGTGTGATTTCTGTAAGAAAAAAGACCATATTCAGAAAAACTGCTTTCTTCGTTTAAAAAAAGACCAAAACAATATAAATCTTCTTTAGAAAAAGAAATGAAAAACCTAGAAGCACCTTTTTGTTCAATATCTCTCAGGGTGATTTTTGGTATCAAGATAGCAAGGCCCATTTTTTCTTAGTGGAGAAATTATTTTTCAAGTTATGAAGACTCCAAAAGATATCAAGATGGGTGATGGAACAGTAATCAAAGCAATAGGTTGCGGAAATATGCTCGAAGCCAGAATCGAGGAAAAATGGAATCCGATTGAACTTAAGTAAGTGTAATTTGTCCTCGATTTAAAATTTAATTTTTTTTTCAGTTGGGTCCCCTCTTGATAAGGGTTTTAATCAGATTTCAGATGAAAAATAATAAAAATTCCTCAGTCCTATGCAAGGAAAAATTTCTGCATTTGCTTATAGAAAACTTAATTTATATAGAAGGGGCTTTCGTTTTTTGTCACCTTGTAACGAAGAAAATTGAGCTACTTAAAAACAGGTGATACTTCAGATTGGCACATCAGAATTTGAGTCCCATCACAAAATTGTTGAAACGAGTTCTAAAAGGCACCGAGAATTTTTTTGGTGACCCATGCATTGAAGGCAAACAACATCGGGAACCATTTCCTAGAAGTTGAAATAAAACAAATGTCATTTATGAAGTGATTGATCCGTGCTGACCTTTGCGGTCCTCTGGCGGAATCAAGTATTTTTTGTTACTGAAAGATGACTTCTCTCACTTTCGATAGGTATTCTTTATTAAAACAAAATCTGAAGTCTATGAAAAGACAAGAGAGTTCATAAAAAGGGTTAAAAAAAGTACAAACAGACTAATAAAATGTTTTCAAAGTGACAACGGAACTGAATTTCTAAACTCAAATGTAAAAAGTTTATTAGAAAATGAGGGTATAACACACCAGACAACAGTACCTTACACCTCAGAACAAAATGGGAAAAATTGAAAGGGAAATGAGAACCATAGTTGAGGCTACTCGTATCTGATGATGATGATGGCAAAACATGACTAATTTTTTGGGGCAGAAGCTGTCAATACAGCAGCTTTTATTATAAACCGATCAGGAACTAGTACAGTTGAAGGAAAAACTCCTTATGAATGATAGTACCAAAATAAGTATGAAATAAACAACTTCCAAATTTTTGGAAAAAAATGTTTGTTCATATTCCGAAAATCAAAAGAACAAGATGGGAACCTAAAAGCCGATTAGTTATTTTTGTCGGATATAGTGACACATCAAAAGGTTATCGAGTGTACTTTCCTGATAGTAAATTCTACTATCTAGAGATGTCATATAGATTTTTTTGAGTCCTAAGAACTTTTTCAAAGTATTCCTGACTTGATGATTGATAGTTCTCCAGCGATGAAGGTTCACCAATGATGCTTTTGAGAGGGAAAGTTTTTATAATAGGGATGAAATAAATACCCAACAAGATTTTAATGACAGTGATTTCTATGTTGAGGACAATAATCAAATAGAGGAAGGGATTTCAGATGAATTAAATATTCAACAGGACTTCAGCAACAATGATTCAGAAAGAAGAATCTCGTCAGCTCCAAGACTTAGAGATCGTACTCTGAAGAAACCTCAGCATTTAACTGACTATGAACATATTTTCTTGATGATGATGGATTTAGATGAACCAAAGAATTTCAAAGAGGCTGTGACAAGTAGTAATGCAGAAAAGTGGAAGGAAGCCATTCAAATGGAAGTTGAAAGCTTAGAAAATACGACAAGTGGTTAGAAGTGGAAAAATTTGATAGAGCTCCTATAATAGAAATGGATTTTCGAAACAAAACACAATCATACTAATGGATCGATGCTTTTCAAAGCACGCCTAGAGGCTAAATGCTTTCAGCAAGAAATCAGATCGGTTTAGCCGACATCTACACATTTGTGGCCAAATTAACAACATTAAGGATTCTTCTATCAATAGGAAATCATCTAAATATTCCAGTCTTTTCAGTGCACGTTTGTAGTGCCTTTCTAAATGGAAACTTGGTGTTAAAAATCCTGAAAAATTCTCAAAGGTACTGTTATGAAAAATGTAATGCTGTTTTAGAGAAACATGATTTAGAAGATCCCAAAATAACTATTGCCTTTACAAGAAAACAAATGATCCAACAAAATTTTCATCTTGGTATATGTTGATGGACATTCTAATTTTGGGTACTAATCCAAAGGAGGTAGAAAATGTTAAAGATATGCTTAACAAGACTTTTAAAATCAAAGATATGGGTCCTGTTTCAACTTATCTAAGCATAGATATCATCCAAAACTTCCAGACAGGAACCATAAGCTAAACCAAACTCACTACTTGGAGAGAGTTATAGAAACTTTTGGCAAACCAGACTGTAAACTTATCTCACCTTCATTGATCCAAATTTTAATATGAGTTTTTTTGAAGAAAGAGAGATCTGACAGTTCAGAACTTGAGACAAAATGTAGACAACTCATAGGAAGCCTTATGTATGCGATACTGGGTACCCGCCTAGATTTGTGTGCTTCATTATCTATTCTGAGTCGATTTCAAAACTGTGCCTACTAAGATTTATGGAAGTCCTTCAAGAAGATTCTTCGAAACATAAAAGAAACATTAGAGTTCAACCTAATTTTTTAACGGAATGAAGTTCTATCAATAACTGGATTTTTCGATGCTGGAAATATTATTGATAGGAAATCTACCACTGGTTACATCTTTAAAATTGGAGGATGTACAGTATCATGGGCTTCAAGGAAAAAGTCTTCTGTCATCAACGAGGCAGAATTGTGGCGTTAAGTGTAGTTGCAAGGAAGCCATCTAGATTAAACATATTGAAGAAGACCTCAATGTTAAAGAAAATCTACTTATAGAAATCTTTGAAGACAGTCAGTTAACCATAAAGATAGCCAAGAACCCAGAACATCATAAGCGTTTAAAACATGTCGACATCAGATGTCATTTAGTTCGAGACCAGGTTGCTTCATGTCAAAGAAGATTTTGCAAAATCTCCAGTCATGCAAAGAAGATTTTGGATATAAGGTACTTAAGTACAGAGGATCAATAAGGTGATATTTTTACAAAACCTGTGTCAAAAGTGAAATTTGAAAGACTCAGACAATTGTAATAACTGTTTTTGATAGTTT
The DNA here is from genome assembly GCA_011037195.1 of Triatoma infestans. NCBI lineage: Eukaryota > Metazoa > Arthropoda > Insecta > Hemiptera > Reduviidae > Triatoma > Triatoma infestans. Next base: position 161,883 of record JAAEAF010001990.1, on the reverse strand, counting down.
GTTTTTAATAAAATTTTCATTGAGGGGGGTGTTGAGTGCAATATAAATTTTGATAATATTTCTGTCATGGTAACACTGTCATAACAGACCCTCTTTTTGTTAACCTTAGTAGGTGGTTACCTTTAGGGACTGCTGCGTCGTTTTTACTTTCTCTTATTCTTAGTAATCGTCAAATTTTCGATATGGAGTTTTCACCGGAAATATCCGTTTTGAGGTCCCCTGAGTCCAAAAAAGTTGTTTTTAGAAAATAATCTGTGTGTGTATGTATGTATGTGAACAGCATAGCTCAAAAACGAAAAACCATAGAATGTTCAAACCTGATATCCCCTGGGATCCGACAGTAAGTTACCTGTCAAAATTCCCTTAATAATAATAATTCCCGTAAGGGTACTTTTAGGGGAGGGGTGGGGTTACAGTTTTCTCTAAAGTGATATGTCAGTTTATTACACAATTCTATCAACTAAATAACATTAATTAGAATTAAATATGTTGTTGAAATTCCGAGTTTGAAAAAATTGGAGACCGGAAGTGCGTTTTTACTAGGAAATATTTTTTTAATTTTTGCGATTTTCACCATAAAAACACCTTCATTAAATTTGATATACTAACTATAAAATTTGTAAATCACAATTTTGAAACTGGAGTAAGAGTACTCACTCCAGATTTTTTGCACAGGTGTACCTTGTGTATTTTTTATAATAAAATAATCTTTTTGTGCGATAAACGTCCTGTTTTCTCTACCCATATCCAACGTATGCGCTCTCTCCACGCTTCAAATTTATGACAGATAACGTGGAATATCTGAAACAAGACTTTGAATAAGTGTAAAGTTATCCTTTCAGACAATGGTGCCATTCATACCAAGCAGAGAACTACTATAAAGAATGCGGCTTTACAAAATGGGTGTTTCAATTGCTATTACTTGAATCTTTTTCTGCAAAAATTTATTTCTGTGAGTTCTAGAATAAAGGTTCCCTCAAAAATGTATCAGTACAAATACGGTAATCACCAACTGGTAGGAATTCAAGGAACTAAGGTTCATCAAAAATTTCGTTTATTAGAAAATGTATGAATAAAAACCATGTGCATTTCTGTTAAGAGTAAGGCGTATGAGTGTTTTAGTTGTTTAACAATTGTGTCTACAAAAACAAAGAACATCTAAAAGAGATAAGCCGGAAAACCTTGTTACTCCTTTTCTCTCTTAATTTCTTCCTTCATAAACATTCAATTTAATTTACCCTAATTGGTTCTTGATTTCATAATGAATAGTTAATAGACAATCATTGCAGATAAAATCAAGAAAGAATGTAATTATTTATGGAATCTCATTAAAAAAATCACAGAACACATTCCAATAATATGTTTTTATCTGAAGTAACCAGCACAAATAATAATACATAGGTTTTTCTTTTTTTTTTTTTGTTAACTTATAAATACATCCGCATTTTTGTAGGTTTAAATATTTCTCTTGTTATTTCTCTTCTGTTTTGAATATTTTCTTTACATTTACTCAAAAAAAAGTATTCAAGTTTAGCGCGTCGTTTTTTACGTTAAAGCCAAGGTTGGGATCTCACAAACTAGTTCTTCTCGACGGAGGTCATTTTCTGTTTGTTCTCTCTTCTTATTTTTATTCTTTTTTTCTCTAAAATATTGGTCGGATGACGCAAACACTCGACACATCGTGTCCCAATTCTAAGAATCATGACGTTTTTTCCAAAATTTAAAGCCAAAAATATTTTTATTGAAAAATACTTTAATTTGAAATTTATTATAAATTAGTCCTAAATAATTAAATGTTAATTATAAACACACAATATAACAAATAACTGTTTTAAATAATTTTATCTTAGTTCAGGAAGTTATATAATGGCTACCAAAAAAGAAAAATGTAAGGTTAAAAAAAAAATGATTATATTTTGTAAAAAAAAAAAAGATACATATAATCTTAATTATTAAATTTCGGCATCGTATTGCCACAGAAAAAAAAAATGTTGACGTTAATATTTTTTGTGGATTGAAAAAAAGAGGTTTGCCTTCTGTTATTAAATTTGACTGTTTACCTTGCCGAATGGTAATTCCTGCTTTAATTTAAAAATAAAAATATGTTCATTTATAATATTTTAATAATAATAATAATAACAAATTCAATTTCAAACAAATGTTTCTTTTTCTTTTCAAAAAAAGTTTTGCGCCCAGTTGCCTTTATCTTCTGTTTACACTTTTCCTCCTTCGTTGAATTTTTTCTGACAAGATTTGAGGTGCTGAGGTAACGATGTTTAAAAACTGAGTTAATTTTTGTTTCGTGAATTCCTAAATTCCTATTTATTTCAGTAAGATTGTAAGGTTCACTTAATCTTATACATAACGTAATATAAATTTGAAACCACAACTTTCATTGTATGACGAGTGCTGTGAGTGCGTATGTATGTACTAAACAAAATATTTCAAAACTGAAAATCACAGCAAGCACAAACATTGTACTCTGCGTACTAAACATTAATCTGGTAGAAAGATTTCCGGCAAAATCCGTCACAAGAAAACGTTACTTTCCACAAATATTTTTTAGATTTTTGCAATTTTCTTGAAAATGGCTTCGATGTTTTTTTTTATATCGAAATTCACTTACAAGCTATTCAAATATATTACTTTTATTTTTAACTTTTTTTTCCCTTTAAGGAAAGAAAGTGGAAGGAAGAAGTGAAAATAGGAAGTCTCTAAGAAATTGGATGAACAAAGTTCAATAGAGCATAGCTTAAAAAAAGGATTGAACGAACAGAGAGTTTGTTCAGATAGGTATAGAAAATGGTTTACGACAATATGCTGAACAAGTTTCATTAAAAACATAATTAATTCTTTGAAATATGTTATTTCTGTAAATTACCCAATTACCCCCTTTTAAGACATTTTCACCAATCTTACTGCTTCAGGAATAACTAGTGCAAATTTTCGAAGTTGAGTGCAGCCCTCCCCGAAATTAAAAAACAAACATAAACGAATTATGAAACAAATTGTTTTAGCGAATCTTTGTGTTTGTGTCATTTAACTAAATAAGTACATTCATTGGATTTTTATTAATTCATTTATCTTTAGATCCAAGAATTCAAAACACTATTAGGACCATTAATACTGACTCTTTATTATCTTTATCTCACTAATCACATTTATTTTATGTAATAATATAATAGTTCTACCCCCTTTTACCTCAAATCTGATATAATTTCATCTCCAAAAACCTCTACAGCTATTCAAGAGTTTGAATATTCCCTCTTTTCATAAGTTAAACAGCCATTCTAAATAACAGCAATTTATTCTTCTCTAAGCTACCTGAAATGGCCGCAAGGGGTTGCATGCATAACATGGGGAGTAGCGACCCCACGATTACCACAGTTCAGTAAACAATGCACTTCTCTCTTTACAGACAAGGACAAACATAGTGCATAAACTAGGATCTCCGTCTCTAGTTAATTGGCGTAAGCCAAGAAAGAAGGGATTACCTCACTGGCAGCGCGCTGGACTACCAACGCGGAGGTCCTGGGTTCGAATCCAGCATGTTGCCCTTAGATTTTCTCTTCCTAGGTGCCTTTACAACTCACGTCCGGTGATGGGCAGTGTTGTCTGTAGCTAGAGAACACTGCTTGGAGGGCGGCAGTGAAGTGAGAAGCTTCCGGGGGGCACAATAGATCTTTCAGGTCACACTGCAATAATCCCCTACAACAATTACAAAACTACTTGAAATCTGGACCCTGAATTATTTCCCTCTAGTCGAACGCATACAATTGAAATTTCTCAAATTGCCCCTATGTTTTGGTCGACGTAGTAAAATGGCTTTTATACATCTGACTGTCATGCCCGCAAATTAAAACAAATATTTTTAGTAAAGCTATAAAATTCAGCTGATACTTTAACAATGGAAGATAGTTCACTTTTTGAAGAAATGAAACAAGGAATCTTGTGGGGTTTTCGGATAACTCTGTTGTTCCTTATAATTGGATAGTTTAACAATCAGGGCTTTATTCTGTAGGTGTACAATGTTTGGGAGTGGCAATGTGCCCATATGGTACCAAATAATAAAAAAAAAAAAAACCTTAATCTAAAATTTTACAATAACTGCTTAAGTAAAGATATTAATGATGTGCTTAACTCTTCATTTAATACTCACCACAGATTGATGTGTGTGTGTTGGCTAATGGTAATTTATATGCAAATTTTATTTGTAATATTAATAAAATCACTAAAGCTTAATTATTTATTTTATTTTATTACTGAAACTTGGGAAGAAAGATATAATTTGGTTAGATAATATTTAATAGCTATAAAACAAATTGTTTCAATACACCACTTTTTTTAAATCTCAAATTCTCAGTATAATTTACTTTATATTTTTATACTTAATGATGTTAAATCGTAAGAACTAATTATTTTATTTTATTTTGTACATATCTTCCCCAGCAGAGGGCAACCTCTTGTTATAGAAATGTATATTTCTTAAAAATAAATAATAAAATTAAGCAATAAAAATAAGTAATAATTGATAAAAGCGCTACATATTATCTCTAATGCCCTATATGTTTAATATACCGTTCCCTATTTCAAATATTTATATCGATTTAAGTAAAATTGAAGAAAATTTTCGATCTAGAATTGTAATATTGCAGTAAGATCAAGTCGTGTGAGTGACCAATCAGAGTTTTTTTTTTTATTTACTTTTCTTGTAAAAACATTCATTTTTGTACAATCATTTTTTTTTGTACCAACCAGAGTTTTTGTTAATACATCAATCAATGATAGTTGTTCCACAACTGTACAGTGGTAATGGGGAAACGTGAAACGTTTATTCAGGTTTCCTTGAAATTTTATTTCATAATGTCCCTGTATAATATAATGTATTTTAAGAATGCTGCAATACATTACACGTATTTGAACATTTTATTCTCTTTTGTTTAATATTGTTTATTTTATATCTACAGGCGCCCCGCAATCCAATATAATCTACTCGCATATTCACGATCGCCCAAAGTAATTTTTTGTACATCTGCACATCGGGCGTACATGTCTTCAATCTCGCACAGAGGACAATTAGGCCTGTCCACTACTATGGATTTAGGACTATTGTCCATTGCTGTGTGTATTGGACTTGGAGCTGTCCAATGCGGAACAAGTGGACCTGCAGAAAATCATAACCTGCCATCATTCTAAAGGCTGCAACCATTTCAGCACGGCGCAGTGCCTGCGAGTGGGGCTTAACGAGAAGACGCCATTATGAGTTTCCCTCAGCCTGGGTCACAGCAAAATTAAAGTGCATATATACAAATTTTCCAAATTTGCTAGGAATTTTATTTTATTTACACATTTCTTTTCGCAGAATCTCGTTATTTTTCAACGAAAATTATATAAGTATATAAAACACATCCATTTTCTAGGAACATATATTTGGTAAGGAAATAATATAACAATTTGTAAGTGTACAAACTTAAGAAAATCGTTGGAAGGTTTTTGAAAATAATGCGCAATCTAGAAGACATCGCTCGATAACATTAGTGTAACTCATTAGGGGAGAAAAAGTAGAACTTTAGCCACTGATTTTAGTGGAATATTGTAACATTATTTAACGATCGCAGAAAAATAAACTGATTGTAGAGTGTATTAACTGAATTTGCTCTGTAAAAGTCTATATTATCACACTGTTTTGACAAAAACATCCTGATGATGGGCGAACACTCGAAACCGGCCGATGACCAAAGATAAACGACAAAAACCAGAGGCTTGTCACTGGTTTGTTATAAACCGACGTTTCGCCCATATTACAATAAGCCTGTTTAGATACAATACAGAAACAATGTGTGTTTTAAATAAATAGGACCTAAGTGTTTTAAACAAATAAATATTTATATTGTCTGAAACTAAAAACAATTTAACATATAAATAAAAAATCTGGTGTGACACCAGATTCACACACAAACCATTCACACCAGAATCTGGGTCACACAACTTTCACTTACTGCAGTTTACAAAATTGTAATTGCCATTTTATAGTTTGTACACAGAAATTTGTCGGTGTATTTATGAAGAAAATCGCGAAAACTGAAAAAATTGTTCAGTAAAAAAGTGCACCTGAGGTTTACTAATTTTCTTGAAACTCGGATGTTTGGTAATTTATTTATTTCTTATAAATTTTGTTTAGAACGCAGAATTGTACAATGAACTAATATAGCACTTTAGAGGAAAACATAACCCCATCCCACCCCCAAAAGCCCCCTTATGACTTTACCCGGAGAAATGTTTCAAATAAAAGTTGTAGCTCTTTATATGTGTAGTTCACTATATTAGTTTAAAGAAAATCGTTTGAGCCGTTCTATGGAAAATAGCAGAAAACTGAAAAATACTGTTCAATAAAAAAGCACTTCCGGTCATCTGATTTTCTTCAAACTCGGACTTTCAAAAAACATATTTAATTCTAATTAATATTATTTGGATGATAGAATTGTGTAATAAACTGAAATAACATTCTAGAGGAAAACATGACCCTGCCCCGCTTCCAAAAACCACTTTAAATGAATTTTCCCGGGGAAATGTTAGAGATAAAAGTAGTAGCTCTTTGTAAGTGTAGTTGACGTATGAAGTTTCAAAAAAATCGTTGGGGCCATTTTCAAGAAAATCACAATAAAGTAAAAAAATTAATTAGTAAAGTGGTACTTCCGGTTGAGGAATTTTGACAGATAACCTAGTGTCGGATCCCAGGGTGGTACTGAACGGATAAACCAAGTTTAAAGAAAATCGTTGGAATAATTTTCGTGAAAATTGCAAAAAAGTGAAAAATCTATTCTAAAGTGGTACTTTCTGTTGAAGAATTTTGCCAGATAAATTACTGTCAAATCCGATAGTGATACCTAAACGGAATATCAAGTTTGGACATTCTGGATATATCGTTTTTGAGCTATACTGTTCATATACACAAACGCACACCATTTTCTATATTCTAATAATCACTTTTTTTACTCAAGGTACTTAAAACTAAGGAGTAAGAGAAAGTAAATAAAGCAATGAAAAATTCTGGCCAAATAAACTTAAAATGTATAGAAAGTTAACATATAGGTCCTCTTAAATCCTTCATTTACTATTACTGCTTAATGTACAAAGGAAATTTATTCAGATCAACAATATACAGTGAGAAGGGTTCACCACTATAATGAAGAAATTTCAGCTGAGCTTCGCCAATTGGAATATATAAATATAAGTAGTTGAAGTAGTTTTCGAAGAGTCGGTATCTAATAAAATACAAATAGAAAAGCGATTTATACTTTTTTATGGAAAATATATCAGTTTAGTAAAAGTTCTATATTTAAAGAAATCATTATATTTAAGTATAATTAATAAAAAATTTGAATATTAATTTAATAACATTGGCTAGAAAACTAGGAATCATCAAATTAACGAGAAATCTAGTATCTAAGAAATTAAATTAACTATATAGTATTTTTTTTTGTAATTAACATTTTAAAAATAATGCTGTTTGTATTATGTTTATAAATACTATAGAGAGTTTGTAAAGGTGAATACCCCACTAATTATCAATTGTATTGCGTTATATAGGATATCCGTAATTATGTAATTTATAAATGCACATAATAATGTATCCTAGTTATGATAACAAAACATCGTAGCTCCTGTATATAGTTAATCATCATAAGAAATCTAATATCTTTGGTTATTTTTTAAAATAGTTGTTAAAAAATATATATTGCGATGCAAGACTTAGGATAGACGTAATATTGAACTAATTGGCATTTTTACCGTTAAAGTTGTTTCCTTCTGATAAGATAAGAGGATCAAAGAGTGCAAAACTTAATGCTAATGTTAGTTAAGTCCTACAATGAAGAGCAACATAGACAACAAATACTAGACAAAGAAATAAACTTAGTTGCATAAATAATAATAAAGATAGATTTGATATCCTAATAAATCTTTAGAAATAAAACTATCTAATTGAAAAAGAAAAGGCGATAATGCTTATATAATTTCATATTATAAAAACAATAGCTCCGTTTCAAATTTGTTTTTCTCCTTTTTCGATAAAGATAACAAAGACATTTTATTTTTATGGAAATCCCTGTTATTAAATTTAGCCTCAGGCTAAGCAAATTTCCATTAATTATTATCCTTACAATACTGTCAATTTTAGCCATTAAAAACAAATTCACTTAGTAAATTATTTAATTTAAAACATTGCACCCAACCTTGAGACTTTAGAGTCTACTTTTGTGCATTTGATAGGTTTCAAATAGGTTGTGATTATCATTCTTTGTGCTCAATTTAATAAAATTTAATTACTCTCTTAAGTAGCTTGACATTTAAAAAAAAAAATCTGCTGTGAAACACTGAACTATTTTCAAACATAATTTTTACCCTATGTTTAGTTATCTTCAACGTCAAATGAATGGGGGAGTTATAAAAGATTGTTTTGTGGAAAGCCTAACCTCTTTTTTCCCCCAAACCCCTCCTTAAATGAATTTTTTTTTTCAGTAAAGACACCACATCCAATCAACTAATTTTCTTCAAGCTCTGAAAATTTTGGCAACAAATGAATTTTCCCGGAAAACTGTTTGGAATATGAGTTGTAGCTCCTTATATGTGTGTTTAATATAACAAGTTTAAAGAAAATTGTTGGAGCCTTTTTCGAAAAAATTGCAAAAAAGTGAAAAATCCAGTACCAGTAAAGTGGTACTTGCGGTTGTCCGATTTTGACCAAAATCGTATTATAATGGAATCGTTTAATGGAATTTAAACGAAATATTAAGTTTGAGCTTTCATGTTTGAGTTATTTTGAACGCAGAAAAAACACATACAATCACAGATCAATTTTTAAAAACTTTCCATAATAAAGTCCTACGCATCGCCTTTGGAACACCGTGGTTCATACGGAATGAACAAATCTTCAGGGAGCTCAACATGCCATCAATGAAAGACTTCATAGGCAAAATAGCAAACAGACTTTTTAGAAAAACTGCAGAAGCTGGGACCATACTGTAATCTCGGACAGAGTACAGTGAGACGAGGACTGAAACCTAGACTATCTCACACAAGACATCCTCCATCTCCATCAAGTTGGTTCATATTTGTTCATAAAGTCATTTATAACTTTTCATTAGCTAAAAATAATAAATTGTAATTTTTTGGTAAGCTCGCTTTTTTAAAAATGTAACTATTATAAATAGAAATCCGTCAAGTGAAAATACGTAATTTAATAACACTTAAGGTACATTTCCATTTAATTGAGTTGTTTTGTCAGTTGCTTTAAGGATCAGCAATAAACATGTTTTGTTACATATATAATATAATATAGGATACTATATAACATCTAGATATTATACTATAACACATCTATGTTTAATATACATTTATATATATAATAAATTGATGTTTAGATGAAAAAATAGTTCTTTTCTATATCAACTTCTTTTTTATTATGTTTTACATTTATATTTGGTGATATCAAATAATTTGTATAACAATTAATATTTGAAGTTTTTTGACTGAAGTATTCAATGTAACACTATCGATGCTGAAGTTTTCAATAAAGAATAAAAAAAAACTTTCAAATTTTCATCGAAGTTTTGGCAAATTTATTACCTTAGGATTTCTACAAAGAATAAAAAATAAGCTTCCAAATAGATAATAAAAATTTACAAATAGTATAGTGTTAAAAAGATGTTAAAGTTCTTTAATTTAGATTTATTATTTGTAATCCCTGAATCATTGTGTACTCCCTGAAGAAAGCAATACATTTTTCGAAAAGTCAGTGAATATTAAAATGTGTTTATTGTTCTTTTGACCTGACCTCGACATCGATTTTTTAACAATTAATGCTTTATTTTTTACTAGTACTGTAATGTACGTATTACAGTAAAGTGGTGAAAGTTATGATTAAACACATATATATATATGTATATATACATGTATATATATACTTCACAGTTGATCATCTTAAACTTATTCAGAAAACAGCTTTTTCCATCGCTGTTAAAAATTATGATATATATTAAAATAAATGTTTAGAAGGTACTAAATTTTTAAAATAGTTGTTCTGCTGCGTAATTCTTGTAACAGAGTATTTATTATGTAATGTAATGAATAAAGAATTATACTGAGAAGTACCTTACTTATATGCTTATTTTGTCTTTAAATATGTCCCATAATGTGTGAATTATCAGTAACATTTCAAAAATCAATGTTGAAAATATACAAATAAAATAGATATGTTATGGCAGATGCAATTAATCTGGTAATTATGAATAATAATCAGTCATGCAACACCTTTATCAGAAATGATTTATTTAATTTCTTGCAATTTTATAACTTTACCAACTCAACAAACATTTATATATATATAATATTTTATATTAAATTGTTTTTACTTACTTCCCAAATCTGGATCTACTTCTAAAGAATATTGAGAAGGTTAACTTTTTAATATTTCTTAAAGTGAAAATAAGTCTAATCAGAAACAATCATACGACTTTCTTTTACTGCAATTGAAAAGTTTTCTTCAAAATTAGAAATTCCAGGGGAATTTTCCAGATGAGAAGAACCAATACATTGAAGTTGCATTTTAGAGAGAAGCATGACGCTCCTTAAAAATAAATCCCCCCTTAGTTCAAAACAAAAGTTATTGCTATATATTGCCATTAGTAAACCAAATTGAAACACAACTCTTTGCAGACTTTTGGAAAAAATTGTAAAAAAATTTCAGTAAATTTGCACTTGCAATCAATCGGATTTTCTTAAAATAGGGAAATTGGAAAACACATTTATTTCTTCTCAAATAATATTACAGTTGGCTGAGTCGTGTAATAGATGAGTATTAAGTATGCAAGAATAGATAAAAGCAATTCGTTCGGAATTATCTGAAACATTACATAATAATTCCCATTATTAAGGGGTATATTTAGAGGTAGAAAATAACTCTCAATATAATTTCAAGTTAGTCGTCAAAAACTGAACAGAATCAGAAATAGAAATCGTTAAACAATTGGCAATTCTATGAGAAAGTTAAGAAGAAATTACGTTAAACTGTGTTTTGTTAGAAATATGAAAGAATTAAGTATAATTAGCAATAAAATACTTTGAATTTACTAAGTAATGCTAATATTATATAAACAACTTAGTCATTGTTTTGTTTACTTCTAGCACATTTTACTCAAATTTCCAACCTAGAATTTTGAATTTAATGCATCTAGAATTTCAACTTTTCTAGAGATCGAATTTATAATTCTCCAGCAAATATTTACATTTTCCAAACATTTTATTTACGCAATAATTTAAATGCATGTATGTGTTAACAAAAAAAAAAAAAATGCAATTATACTCTTGAGATATAACTATACTATAATTGCGGTTTCCTCTGCAAAATATTATGATGTAATAAAAATAATTGTGGTTAGTAAATAAAACAAAGTAAGGACGAATATGAAGCTGGTAAATATTTCTTCAAAAATATTTTGTCATTATTTTTGATAAATAAATAATAAACAGACAAATGGATTTCTTTTAAATTCAATAACTTTTTTTTTTTTGTTTAATGTTTAAATAAGTCTTATGTCACATTCTCGAAAAAATAAACAAAACTTAGTAAATTTACTAAATAAATTATTACTATTTTGAAAACATGTATGTTTAAATGATTTGGCGTAATAATGTAATATCATCTGATAATTATTTAGTAATATTTTGAATTTTAGTGATATTTCAATTCTGATAAGGTTGGTTTCATAATCGCGAAGTGTGCTGTACGCCAAAGAATCCAAAAATGTGTTTAGTCATTAAGTGTTTTCAAGACCCAATAAAATTACTTCTCTTATCGCAACCAACCATTCATTCAATAGACTTTTTTTTTATTTCATTCATCTTTCCTTTTTGAAGTTAATAATAAAAAGAGTTATAACAAATATATTGGATTCCAGCTCAGTGGCACCATTTAGTAATCATGTACTGGTTACTAATAGTAGAAATCTCAATAGATTGGCTTAATAACGTATTTTGTTATAATGACCATGTTCAGTATTCTATTGCCTTTATAATGGATGTAATACCAACTAGTTTATCATGTTTGGTATAATTATAATAAATGCAACTTGTATTTACATGAATCTGATGTATAAACAAGAAAGGATATAATTAATCTTTTATTATTTCTACAACTATACCTTAATTATGATGGAGTAGTTTTGTTCTTGCTTGGGAAATTTCCATAGAATGTTGTTGTTTTTGTTTTTTATATATATTATTCTATTTACCAAGTAAAATTTATTATCTAGTTCCTTCTCTTAGTGCCTGCTCTTTTTAAAAAAAAAATCGATTAAAAATCGTGTGAATCAATCACAAGACTCTTTCGTACGCAATAATTACAATTCGATTGATAAATTTTCCTCAAACTTGGAATAAAATTAAACTTTTAACTCTTCTTAATATTTCAGTTCTATATATATAAATGTATATATATCTACAAGGTGTCCCATTTAGACGGGCCACTTTTGAAGTAACTCTTAAACGAAGAAAGATATCAGTAACCGCTGGATCGGGTGGCAGGGACCGGTAAGCTGGCCTTCCAGATCACCAGATTTATCCCTCTTGACTTCATTCTTTCTGTGGATTTCCCCTCTGATTTCTTTCTTTGGGGATATATCAAAGAAAAAAATTATGTCAGGGAACCAACAACTTCAGAAGCACTTTGAGAAGTTGTTTACTTGAAATTGATGTCAACCTGCTTAGCAATTCCGGCAGACATCATACGATTAGCAACTTCATCTGTTGGGGAGCGACTGCGCTTGTGCCGTTTAAGCCGAATGAGGTCATTCTGAATAAATAGGAAATATTTTTTGTATAGATTTTTGTAAATAAAGTGGAATATTGTTTTGTTTTAATGAAGTTTTACCTGATTTTTAAGTCCCTTATAATTTTAAAATAGGTTTAAGTGCTGTCAGCATTTGAACTCTCTTATTTATTAGAAATTAATAAGAAAATTCGCTTTTAATTTTAGTTTATGAACCAAAGAAATAGGAAAAAAACGACGAAAATTTAATCTTTATGACTGAGTATCTCCGGCAACAGTTTGAAATATTGATGTAAAATTAATGGCATTTTTCTTCATTTTTTTTGTAATAGTTTTCAACACAGTAGTAAAAAGTGGGAGTCAAAAGGAACTCGCCACTTTCAATCACCGATTTAAGGTGTAAGGCGGCAATAAAATCAAAAAAACATTAATACCATCATAAACTAGAGCGAAAATACTTCAACAAACGTTATTTTCACTTTTTTGAAATCTTTCTTCGTTTAAGAGTTATTTCAAAAGTGGCCTGTTTAAATGGGACACTCTGTATATATTCTAGAGGGCCTCTGCCCCCTGGTATGATGGGATGCGAGAATCGGTGGCGCCTTTGGCGAGAAAATTCTGTTTAAAATGATACAAATCCGTCCAGCCGAATTAGCAATAATAACGCATTTTACAAAAACGTCACCAAAATCGTGATACACAATTGCTTAGGTTTTTATATATAAAGAGTAGATATATATTCAAATCGTATTTTTACTTTCTCTTACTCCTAATAAGAGGAGGTATTGCTAGCTTGCCAGATTTTCCCCGTGAATACACTTTTCAGGAACTCCTGAATGCGAAAAAAAAAGTTATTAGCGAATGGTTTGTGTGTCTGTTAACGCATCTCAAAACTAAAAGTCGCAGGTAGCTCAAACTTGATATTTCGTTTAGGTATTACCGCCGCATCAAACACGAAGATTTCGAGTAAAATCTAGCAGCCAAAAGTGCAACTTTACAGAGAGGTCTGTCAGTTAGTTTAAATTTATATTTGCATTAGCTTTCTTGGTTTTGCCATAGAGCACTACACATAAGGCCGCTCAGGAATATAAGTAAAATCCTCACCACCATGTTTATGGCCAGTCCAACCATAAGTTGTAAAGTTGCATTTTCAAATAAAATGTCTTGAAGAAATTGTATTAATTAGAGTGAGTGTTTCACAACAGATTTTTTTTTTTTTTGTATAACCAAATGCAGTTTCAACTCTTGTTGCTTTCATTATTTTCTTAAAAAACAACTACACCTGAGAGTATATTAGTTAACCATCGTTTGAAGAGCAAGATAGCATAGCGCACCAGTATGATTCTATCTGCAGTAACTGGCTCTATTTGACGTCAAGAAGGCTAATAAAATGACCTTACTTTGTTGCTATTTAATTCAAGGTTGGCTTTTTTTATTCATATTTTAGTTTTTATAGTAATTTCTTAATGCGCAATGTTGTATCTATAATATGATTTGAATATATCCTCTCGCTAGACTAGTTCTGTCAATTCATTCCATTACTTTCCTATTTAAAATGCATTTTAAATTGTTTAGTTTTATTTTGATAGACTTCTCTTTCAGATGGCCTGTGAGGTGCGGCCGCGTGGGAAGTTAAATCCCAGATTTGTGGAAGATAAATTCCAGGCCCCCAGTCCCATGAAATATCTGGTGTGAAGCAATCAACGAACATTTTCTCTAATTGCAGTTAAAAAAACTGACCAATTTTAGTTTAATGGAAAACCATACCAAATGAGCACTCTTTTTGATACATATCGTGATGCACCCCAAGTATGCTCTTATCTCATTATTTCTCACTATTTCCACTCTGGAGCACCGCGCAGATGCATTCAATCAGCGCCTTGTAGTGCAGTGGAAGAAGAGAAAGAAGTAAATATATGGAAATATATTATATATCTGAAGAAAAGTATTATTTGAAGGTAAAATGTAAGTTGCTGGAAAGAGTCGAAAACAGGTACGAGACAACCGTTACAAGAGAGGTCGGACAACTCAGCTCTTTTAACTCCCTTCTAGAAATCAAATATAAAGGGCAGGTTTTACCAAGAGAAGCACCATTTTCACCAGTCTATTTTAGGCATTCAACCAGCATTCATTCGAGAGAGAACATCAGTGTGCCTAACAGTGTTAAAAATTTGAGTTTAAATCAATCTAGCTAAATAATTGATTCTATATATTTGTAAGCTTATTATTACGAATTATTATAATAAAATATTTAAATTCATTTAGATTAATATATTTTTTTTAAAACAATGGTGACTTCTTACTATTTCTTAAACATCTTCTTCTCTTAAACATATTCACACATAAGCCCCTTTCAACAACGTTCACGCCACAAGCGACGACACGATGAACCACTTATCAACCAATAACATGACATTGGTGCCAGCTGTTTGGGATGTTATCAACCAGAATCCACAAATTAACAAGTACGAACAATTTTTTAATTTACTAATTAACTAATTACCCACCAGATAATTTTATTGTTTTTTTTTTCAATTATTTTCTCAGCGGAAATATCTTAAATATTTCCCATAATTGAATTTTCAATTGAATATCATACTTAACATTTTTGTATTTGTACCACTGCACCCTTATCCCTTGTGAATTTTGAATTTATGGGTGTTCTTAATAGATCAGAAATTGTAAAAATTTTAAGTGATAACGGTCTCTCTATTAAGGGCAACTTAATTCAGTTACGTAAACGCTTTGAAAAATATAATCTTTCCTCAAATAATTCACTCATTTCCAAAATGTACAAGATTAATGGACAGGAATTGAACATCGACGCCGTTGTTGAATAACTACTTGCTCAGCAGCAATTGGCCAATCCTGCTGCCATTCCTAGCAAACAACCTGCTAGCCCCTTAAGAAATGTACAATTAATTAATAGTTTGCCCACATTCAATGGTAAAAACTCAGCCAGTGTTTCCAATTTCCTAGACCAAATCAATGATTGCGCTAGTCTTTTTAACTGCGATTACGCTGCAAAATTAGAAATCCTTGCGCTTAGGCTATCAGGTTCAGCCAAAATATTTTATGATACCTAGAAAGCCGAACCAGAACGCCAGGGTCAATTATCACGTATCCTGTAATTTCAGTACGAATTTAGAGGATATTTTTTTCCTGCGAGATTTCGAAAGGAAAAACCCCTCTAGTCCTCCAACAACAGATGACTATCATTCAGTCTGTTCCCACAGAGTCACCAGGAACATTCGCGGAGAGAATTAGTCATATTCACTCAGCCATTAGCTTAAAGCTCAGGCTGACCTACTAAGCATTACAAACATTTTAGATAAACTGGCCATTGATGCGTTCCTGAAGTCGCTTCCTCAACCACTCCGTAATGAGGTGCAAACAAAGCTCCCTCAAAAATTAGGTGAAGCCCTTTCATATGCTAATGCCCTAAAGGAAGTGCAGGCTTCGGATACCAATCCCACAGTTTTCGCAGTCACCTCTGAAACTCCTATTTCTCACACAGCTCCTTCTCCATGTCGTTTTTGCGGACAAATGCATTTTCCATGAAGAATGTCTAAAGCGAAATCAAAAACCACCTATCACTCGTGGAATTTTTAATGTTTTAAAAAATAGGCCCTGTCGCCACTTTTCCTGTCCACATTTCAACGTGGAGTGCATAAATAATTCTCAACCAAAAACCTGCACTAACTATGGCAAAATGCCTAAAAATTTTAATAATGTTAATAATAGCCCCATTCAAACTCGCTCGAGCCACACTACAAAACATAACGACACATCTCACCAATCTCTTTTTGTTGCTGGCAACATTTGAGTTTAAATCAATCTAGCTAAATATTTAATTCTATATATTTATAAACTTATCATTACGAATTATTATAAAGTATTTAAATTCATGTAGAATTAATATATTTATTTTAAACCAGTGGTGATTTCTCTTCTCTTAAACATATTCACACACAGGCCCCTTTTAACAACGCTCACGCCACAAGCTACTGCACAACAAAGTACATATCAACCAATAACATTACATGTGTTTTTTGTCTATTGAAAACTGAGGACTCCTCATACATAATTGGGCTTACGAGTGGCCTTTCGATTATGTTGGGCTCGGAACTTGATCTCTTTGTCTCAGTCGTCTCTTTTTTATGAAGCCCAAATATTTAAATGAGTCCAGCTATATAGCGTTGTAGTACTCAGCTTACTGAAATTAATTTCTAACATGCCGGTGTACTCGCTTTGCAATCCATTATGCGGCATCCTGATTCTGTTGTTGTGGTTGGTTCCGCAGAGCCAAAAAGCATCAGAGGTATATTTTTCGTGATAGCCTGCTTCCTTTTGTGACCATCGACCGGTTTCGGGGGTTCGCCCATCATCAAGGACGTTTTTATCCAACGTGTGTGATAACATAATCCTGTGAAGAGTAAATTTAGTTGACACTAGGTTTATCAAATTTAGGTGTATCCACTAAATTTGCTCTTTGCAACACTGTTTTATATATTGATGATGGGCGAACGCCCGAAATTGGTCAATGACCATGAGAAGAAGCAGGCTACTGCGGAAAATATATATGATGCTTACACTACGTACTGTTGCGATTCCACTGATAGTTTTTTATTCATTCATGAACTTTTCCATTGAAATCTTTTCTTGCAGTAGTTATTTTCTCGTTTGCATAAACTATAGGTATGTATTAATGTTACCCATTAATATTTATAGAAATCCTTTGCAAGTGGAAGGATTTCTCTTTATGTCTCTTTATGATGAAAACTCTGAGAAAATAAAACTTGTAAATTTCGAATAAATTTTACTGTATAAAAAGTTTTGTTGCTGATATTGTTGGCTAACAAATTTATTCCATAAAAGCGTTTCTAGAATGTTGTAAGGGAAAGTTAATTGTAACTTTTAAAGAATTCAAAATGAAGGCCACCGCAGATATATAATTTTTTCAATGAAGTAATTGCAGTTCAAGATTACTTTTATTCCTTTTATGACGAGAGATGGAGATATGATGGATTATCAATAATTTCATTTCTTGCATTCGAAACTTTTTTTTTTTGAGTTAAAATACTTATCAACTAACTCGAAGCAATAATCAATACTTTAACGAATTAAGATAAATGTAAGTTCAATGAGCTGATGGCATTACTATTGACTTGTGCTCTTTTCCCTTCACATTTAAATGCTTAATAATCTAGGGAATAGTGTGGGCACGATTGCATTTATTGCTCAGATATAAATCCAATGCAGATATATTGTGACTCTTTTGTTGTGATATCTGTGCATAAATCAGGGCAACCGAATATTCCTATGTTCTCCTCCATCAGACTATCGAGTATTGGATAAACATAAAGGGAGACTTAGAAAGCAAAGGATTAATAAATAAAATTAATCATGTGGAGTAATTCAGTAAAGATTATATTAATAATGTTTCTTAGAAACTGGCAATTGAACATTAATGAAAAAAAGATATATAAAAAACAGTGGCAGTATAAAGAACAATGTGGTTTAATTTCTGAAATGCCCCCATTTCAATATCTGAATTTTGTATTTCAATTTGTCAACATCGTATAATGTGAATTGACAGGATGAGATCTGGATAAAAAATTGGTTTGAAGCACTTATAACATGCAGTTTTACAATTATACTGGCAAACTTTCTCCAGTTTGGAAGTTTTACAAAACCATTTGTTGTGCTTGCATCATTATATATATTAGTATAATTAGTTAGGTTTTTAGGATAAAGAGACTGTTATTAAAAAAATTAGTAAGCCATGGTAAAAAAACCTTACTTACTTTCTCTTCAATCTACTAAGCTGACGTCAATTGTCATACCTCCTCTCCAACTTTTTGGTCACGCCAGTCGCGAATATCATATTTCTCTAATCTGTTCGTCGATATCCTTATCCCATTTTTCTTGCTTATTATCTTTTCATCTATTTCTTTGTTAATATCCATTTTCTTACCATTTCTGCCATTACCTCCGGAGGCATTCTTATAAAATGGCCACACCATTCATTTTTAGTTTTGCGCTCTCTTGCGATTGTGTCAAAATTCCGATATCGAGTTTTCCACCAGATATATACGTTTTGAGGTACCTTGAGTCCGAAAATGTGGTTTTTAGAAATTTGTGTGTGTGGATGTGGTAAACATATCTAGTCTAATTTAGAACCAGGGGCCTCCAAAGAGATTCAGCAGTTACACCGCGGCTGGGACCTGTAGTGTGCACCCCCATACAACGCCCTCAAATCAGCCCTGGATCATTAAAAGAACGCCAGGGCTGAGAGAGGGTGAAATTTCTGATCCCGCCTTCGGCTCCAGAATGTGGGCGCCAAATTTCAGGAATCGTCTGCAAGCATAGATGCACCCCTGCACTCTCCAAGAAGGTGAAACGGTGTTGCATCCTTTTGGTCGCAGTGGTCAACGTAACTCAAAATCGTAAAAAGTAAAATTTGATTAGTTCAAAATTGAATTTAGCTTAAGTGGGACCTAACAATGTGGTTCTGAACAAAATCACTCAGCAAGAATTAACACTTTACTGAATTTTTTTTTTACTTTTTTGCGATTTTCTATAAACATATGTAAACTACCAATTATACCAGCTACAACTTATTTGAAACATTTCTGTGGGAAAATTCATTTAAAGTGGTTTTTGGGGGAGGGTTCAGGTTATGATTTTACTCTAAAGTGCTATCATAGGTGATTACACAATCCTACCATCTTAACAAAATTAATTGGAAATAAATGGATTGCCAAAATTCCGAATTTGAAGAAAATAGGTTAATCGGAAGTGCGTCTTTACTGAAGTCAGTTTTCTACAATTTTCTCCATAAAAACACGGACGGATTTCATTAAATTTATAACACTAACTATAAATACAGAGACCTATCACTTTAGGTGGAATTTTTTTCCCCGAGAAAGCTAATTAAGGAAGTTTTGGGTGAGGGGAGCGTATGGTTTCCTTAAAAAAGACATTTTCTTAAGTTTAGATACTCGAATAGATATAAAATTGAAGATTAAACAAACATTTGGTAAAAATTATAAGTTTTGAAAAAAATGTCTCTCTTAAAAGTGTGTAACTGCTGTAAGAGAATGTCTTGTGAGAGTTCACACCAGATTTTTTTCACTTTACTTTCTGACAGTTTCTGCTATTTCCATTTCCTATCTGATCTCTGGATTTCTTAGTAGTCTACCACATCTTGTTTTCTTTAAAACGCTTCAACAAAAGTCCTTTTCTAAAGGAAAAGAACTAAGAAAGAAGGAAGATATTTACTATTGCCAGACTTTCTAACTGGTATTCCAAGTTTCAGCGCCCTAACTAAGGATTTCTTGAGTGATGGAGGAAAAGTGATTTTTCTTACACTACTCTTTTATTACACAAAATTGGATGAAGCATTCTCACTACCCACATTTTCACCTACCTTCGTTGCTTCTCTGGACTTCCTCCTGGCTTTTTCAAAACGAAACTAGACACTTGATCGTGTGAAATCTTTGATATAGTTCACTATTCTTAATTAAAATCGTCATTTTTATTTCCGATTTCACCATTTGATTTTTTTTTTGTAATTTATCTTCATTCCCTAATATATGTAATAATCCTCCAGTTTTGTATTCATCATTTCACATCTTCTTTATCCTGGGTTTTAACCACTTGATAATGCGCGAAGAAATTAGGTAGATACGTATTTTTTTTTTCCATTGGAGTTCCATTTGTCCCCATTTCTTAAACCAATGTTACGTACTTTGTTGGTACATATTGAACATGTGAAAAACAGACTACATCCCTAATTTAGACCCTACAGACTTCTCTCCTTCATCATAATAAAATACAGTCGAGTCATCATAATAAATATATAAATATCTGATAAATAAATCAACTATTATGATTTCTAGCTTAATTAATCTACTATTTTACCTTTAAACATTAATTAAATTTGAAAAATTATCCAGTTTTTCGCATTAAATTCTTGCTAGCACTTAAAAAGTAAAGTTAGTTTAAACTTTGCTGCACATATAATGAACCAGGTGCAATTTCTATTTGTACTTTTAATATTGATTAGGGATTTCTGATAAAGTAAAATTTGTTTACAAAATTTTTGGCTATAACAAATGAAAACTATTTAGTCTGTTACAGTGGCGGCTCCTGACTTGGATATGTGGGGGTTCAACTTTTTTTTTTAACTACTAACATTACCTATCATTATTAGTAGTTTGGCGAGATAGAAATCATGAAGTAAGCCAGGAGCCAGGTAAAAACTTGCATCCCTCCCCTACAATTAAATATGTTAAATTAACAATAAATCTGTCTCTATGCACCCAAAGAAGAACTCTGAAAAAAAGAGTTGTACCGCTTGAGTTCGAAAATTAAGTGGTTAGATAACGTAGGTTCAGATCTCATTGTGATACCTAAACGGAATATCAAGTTTCAACTTTCTACGGTTTTTCGTTTTTGAGCTATGCTGTTCACATACATACATACATAGGCACACACACAGACCATTTGCTAAAAACAACTTTTTTAACTCCGGGTAAATCGGGTAAGAATATCGTAAGTAATGTTCAACGCGCTTGTAACCCCCACTCTTATTTTAAAATAGGTAGTAAGATATACATTGTTGAAAAATTTATACATTATTGAAATACATTGATATACATTGTTGAAAAAAATAAGAACATACACTTTTCTATACTAACACAAAGAAATTTTGTATATATACATACATATATATATATTAAATTCTCCAGCGCGACGCCCAACTGTGAACCTCCAACTTCCTAAATCTTTATACATCTCCTGATACACATGCAATTCATTATGCGAACATGTTTAAGGGCTTCTACACTGATATACGATCCTATTCTTTTATGTCTGATTCGATTTGACAACGAAATTATTTAATTTAAAAATTTATTTGATTTTTGATTATTTATAAATTGATAAATATATACAATTTACTGTTTCGTAACTAATACAAAAATGAAAATATTTTTTTGAAATTGAAATATTTAAATAAAATAAAAACATGAAAATTAGTTACTTTTTTTTTTTTTTTTTTTTTAATAGCTGGGAGATCAGTCGCGCAATCGCGAATACCAGTAGCCGCCATTGTCTGTAATGAATAATTTATAATACAATATTAGAGGGAAGGGATTAGCTTAACAACCATGCGTAGTTTTCGGGTTCGAGTCCAATGCTACGCTTAGATTCCTAGGAACTTATAGCTCAATGTCCAATGATAGTCAGAATACTGTCCGAAGGCTGGCTGGTGGTAGTGCACTAAGAAAACCAATGATCATAGATGTTGACGAACCTTAGCAAAAAATCAAATTAATTAATAAACTATAAAAAGTAATTATCATTTAGGAAGTTTAATTCCTTTGATTATAAATTTATCTTTTAATAGAAAATTTTGTTAAACAGCAGATTGTTTGTTTTTAACGGATCGTATATAAAAAAACTGCAACGAATAGAAAGGCAAGAGATTTCTTGAAATCTGAGTTCACTGGAATTTCCGCTACCTTTTCATTGTACCAAATTTTTAGAATGTATATGCATTACATTGCAACAAAAATCATTTCAAAAAATCTGATGTGTAACACCACACGACTTTCTCTTACTAAAATTTACATAGTTATAATTGACTAATTCGCTTCAGATTTAATTCTTACTAGATATTTAGTTGCTTTTAATTTACATGAATGGGAGGCTCCAAACTTTATCAAATGAGACTTTTTTGAGGATAGCATAACCTCCCCATCCCTCAAAACCACACTTAAATACATTATCTCGGCAAAAGTTCTGACAAAAGTGATAGGCCTGTACATGTATAGTTAGTTAGTATAACAAGTTTAATGAAACCCGTCAGAGTTTTTTAAGAAAAAATCAGAGAACTGAAAAAGTGTTGTGAAAAACTCTCACGACGCCCTCTTACTGCAGTTTACCCAGTCTTTAGTGACAAATTTTCTTTACACTTATAATCTTTACTAAATGTTTGTTTACCTTCAATTATTTTTCAATGGGATAATATAAACTTAATAAAATGACTTTTTCGAGGAAATCATACATTCCCCACATACAAAACTTCTTTAAATGAACTCTATCTCGGAAAAAAGTTTTCAATAAAAGTGATAGGTCTCTATATTCATAGTCAGTACAGAGTACAGCGCCTAGCGTGCTTATGCACGACTGAAGCAATGAGAACGTGTCCCACAGCCGCAATTGTGGTCATTCTCAATCTCACACTGCTCCACCTGCAGGTGGAAAGGATGGCAAAGGGAGCCCGCTTCAGAATCTCTAGAGAGGGCGCGGAGGGATATGGGCTAGGCGCTAGGGAGCGGATATTCCTTTCAACCGGCTCCCTCCCCTGGAACCTCCCTAGGGACAGTATGACTAAGACATATAGCTTCGTTAGGAATTTTTCTTCGAAGCTAAGTACGAAAAGGGAGTGGAGCAAGGGATCCCCTTTTCCAGTATTAGTAAGCATGCCAATAAGAGGTATACAGATGGGTCTAAGACCCTCGAGGGAACTGGGGCAGGGGTGTTTGGGCCTAGAACCAAACATTCGGAACCCATGGGCCCGTTTCCCAGCATCTTCTAGGAGGAAATTCACGCTATTGGAAGCTGCGTCAGTTTAACCTCGATAGGAGATATCGGAATCAGGAGATAGTTATCCTATCCGATAGTCAGGCTGCCATTAAAGCACTGAGCTCCTGTGTTATCAAGTCTAAAATGGTTTGGGATTGCCTAGGTAAGCTTAATGACCTAAGCACAAGAAATAAAGTTACCCTATTCTCAGTGCCGGAATATGTCGCCGTGGAAGGTAATGAAGTGGCGTCACCCTCGCAGAAGAAAGCCCTGCATCTCCTCTCTTGGGGCCTGAGCTCTTTTGCGGAGGTAGCGACCAGGTATTCTTGGAAGAAATCAAGAAAGAGGATGTGACGAAAACAGCCCGTCTCTGGAACACTCTCCCGGGACTGAGGCACGCCAAGGTCTATCTGGGAGGTTACAAGGCTGGGAAGAAAGGTCGTAGGCATGCATCAGTATGAGTAAGAATAAGATCCGTATTCTTACGGATTTCTTTCGAGGCACTGCAGACTCAGGGGTACACCTGAGGAAGCTGGCCCTAGATGATGATGGTACATGCAGATTCTGTGGGGAGATGGAGGAAACTCCAATACATCACCGACTGAGACGCCGTCATTCAAAAAAGGATCAATAGCCTGGTTGTTACCATGTTGGGGATGAGAAATACCCACTCTCCAGGATTCTGAGATTCCTTAGGGAGCTCGACTTGGGGAGCAAGCTCACCAACAAACACTAGTGGGGATACAATAGATCACCTGATGGTCGCAGTATATGAACCCTTAAAAAAAATCATAGTATAACAAATTTAATGCAATCCATCTGTGTTTTATGGATAAAATCGTGGACAACTGAAATAACAGCACACCTCAAATCCAGGGAGATAATAGGTGTACATTAAAATGTAAGGTTTGGCCAAGGAACCCAAAGCAGGGCACACTCAAGATTTCATAATTTATTACTAAATTATAATCTTATACTGAATGGCGAGTACAATATTACAAATTAACTAATTAAAATATATTATATATTTAGAGACTATAGCCAAATAAATACAGCACTACTTCCATCATCTACCACCAATAATTATCTATATTGCTGGACAGATTAAATATAGCAACATGAATCAACGGGACGTACACTTAGAACTATAATCCCTCCCCCATATTAAATAACTCACAGTCTACTATCTACTACCTGCTATCCACTATCAACTATCTAATTATCTGCTGAGCTGACTACCGCGAAAATATTCTACCATATATCCACAGAAACGAAAATTACATATAAAAAAATGCAAATATAAAACCTCACATGAAATGATACAAAAATAATATTATCTGGCAACAAAAAAATGTGTACTTTCTATTCACGAGAACAGTCAATTTATAGTGGCAGGTGAATACACAAAAAAAACTTTCTTTTTTCTTTTGTAGGCAATTACTTAGTTCAGCCCTGGCAAGGTTCGGCCAGGCTTATGAAATTCAATTGATAAATTTTATACTCCTTTTATTCCCCAAAGTGGGAAAACAATAACCCTAAGAAGTAGAAGAGGAAAGTGAAATTTAATAGATAATTTACACTTCTTTAAATTCAAATTAAAATAGTAAGTTTGTTTAAAAGTTCAAATTCTTCTCGCTGCGAAATTTGGCCGAATTTTCCACCTTCTTCACGAGTTTTCCCTCCGTTGGACGACTAGGAATTCCCTTCTCTTTGGTGTTTCGTTAGACGTTTCAGCAATTTTCCAGCACCTCCGTGACGACAGCACGGTCATCATCATCACTACTTTTAATTTACTTCCCATGAAAAGTTAAAAAGAAATCCGCCTAGGCGTAATGAAAAGATCACAAAATTAGTGGGAAAAAAAGGCGAAAAGCAACAACTGCCCTGCTTTTAGTCTCTCAGTATTATCTCAGTAATATCTTAATGTACACACGAGCGAGCATCTGTTTATTTCTAAACCATTGTTCCTATTTTTACTTCTGGTACTTTTATAACATTATTATAATAAATGTAAACAGACACTAGCTTCCTCTTTGTTTCTGTCTTTTTTCCCACTTTCTCTCCAAACTAAATTTTATTTAAAAATCATAATTTTAGAAATTTCTTGACATTATTTTATAACAACTTCAGCACTTCCGAACAACATATTTAATTCTAATTAATATGATTTAGGTGATAGAATTGTATAATAAAGTAATATAGCATTTTAGAGGAAAATATAACGCCACACCCTTGAATAAGTTTTTTCAGAGAAATGTTTCAAATAAAATTTGTAGCACTCTGTGTGTGTAGAGCAGAAAATCATGGAGTTTTTTCGATAAAATCTCAAAAAACTGAAAAAAAAAAACAATCAGTAAAGTGGTACTTCGGGTTGACCGATTTTGACAAGACCCTTATTACCAGGCCCCTTGGTGGAACTTAAACAAACTAAATATCAAATTTGAACTTTCTGATTTCTTTCTGAACTATCTTACAAACACAGGCCAATTTCTTGAACAAAAGTTTTTTTTTATTACTCAGGGGACCTCAAAAAATATGTATTTGACCCGAACGCAACACTCCTTTTTTTCTGGAAGTAAGAGAAAGTAAAAATTATTGTTTTTCATTTATATTACGCTTAATTTGTTGTTTATTTTTTCGTTAATATTTTATAGAGAACATTGTAAACTGCCACTTTTTTTAATTAAGGATAAAAGATCATTATTTCTGAATTTATTTTAAGTTCATAATAAATTGTTTCGATGAAAAAATCTGTAATGGTCAATGAGAAATTTTAAAACTAAGGACGTTTATCCTGTATAAAAGCTTACTACTGACGATTTTTTTTTTTATCACGCCATAATAGCCGATTGGTTAGAGATGGGGACTGCTACGCTGCTAGCTAGCAAAGTGGCAAAGAAAGCAGCGTTGCAAAGCGATACTGAGAGTCGATTCCTTGTCATCATGACCTTGGATCTTATGAAATAAGTAATAATGTGAAAAATATGTAGTAAAATATACCTGACTATCTCCGTCCAAAGCACCTGATAAAACATGAAGTAAAACTCTGAAAAAAAATTGACATTGTATTATTCTTAAAAAAAAATAATTCTATGGCGCAACAGCCCATAAAGGGCCAACGCTTGCCAGACGGCGATTGAATGCGGGGGGTGAGGGGTGGTAAGCACGCTGCAGTTCCCACGCCGTTTAGTTCCGGCCTTCGCTACCTAGGGCGCAACTAACTGTAGCTTCCCACTTTTTATCGTGAAGCTGTGTCAAACCGACTTTGTCCTCACGGGAATCGAACCCTGAATTCTCGCATGAAAGGAAAGAGCGCTACCACTAGAACCCTACCGCGTGAGGACCGTTGTATTATTCTTACTTTCACTTAATTATTATTAGCTTCATTTATTATAATGATTATATTATTTATTGTTATATTATTTTATCATTGTTGTTAAACTTATATTTATAAAAAAATTTTAAATATTGGTCCCTAAGAGATTTTTTTTTCCTTTGTTCATTAATATAAGTCGCCGGAAAGGAAACGGTGCGATTATACTATTACTGGTGAAAGTGGAACACTCATCCAGTATCTTTTGTATTCCATGTTTCTGTATATCACATGAGGCACTTAAAATCTATTATATAGTAAATATAAATATATAATTATATATCATATTCAACTCCTAATGTATTTTTTTTTTATATCGGTAGTAAATGAAAAATTTAATAATTATTCAATAAATATGGGAAAAGTATGTATGCATAAATACTTGGAAATAAAAATTCTGGCGTGAACCACGAACACAAGTTTCTTATAATACAGTTTACAACATTTTAACTGACAAATTTTGCAGTTAGTATATCAAATTAAATGAGATTCATGGTGTTTTTATTAAGAAAACTGCAAAAACTGAAAAAAACTGTTCAGTAAAAGTACACTTCCGGTTTACTAATATTCTTGAAACTCGAAATTTTGGAAATCAATTTATTTCTAATTAATTTTGTTTAGATGGTAGAATTGTATAATCAACTATGATAACAACTTTCGAGAAAGACAGCAACTTTCGAGAAAGACATAACCCCACCCCTCCCCCAAAAGTGCACCTAAATGAATTTTCCCGGAGAAATGTTTCAAATAAAAGTTGTAGATTTTTGTATGTATAGTTGATATAGCAAGTTAAAAGAAACGTTGGATTATATTTGAGAAAATTGCAAAAACTGAAAAAAAAATTCAATAAGTGTACTTCCGGTTGAGGAATTTTGTCAATTTGCTGTCGGATTCCATGGTGATACCTAAACCGGAATATCAAGTTTGAATATCTACGATTTTTACTTTTTCTTACGCCTAGTAAGAGGAAGTATTGTAATCGTGCCAAATTTTCGATATCGAGTTTTCAACGGAAATATCCGTTTTGAGGTCCCCCGAGTCCAAAAAAATGGTTTGTTTGTGTGTGTGTGTGTGTGTATATATATATGCATGTATGTATGTGAACAGCATAGCTCAAAAACAAAAACCGCCGTCAGTTCAAACTTGATATTCCGTTTGAGTATCACCATGAGATCTGACAGTACGTTATCTGCCAAAATTCCTCAACCAAAAGTAACACTTTACTGAATGGTTTTTTTCACTTTTTGTAATTTTCTCGAAAATGGCTCCAACAATTTTCTCTAAACTTTATATATCAACAGTGAAATTTTTAATTTTAAATTCCGAGTTTAATATTTATAGACAAGATAGAAACTTTTCTTTGGCTAATAAGACTAAAGGAGGAGGTGTGCTAGTGGCTGTTAATTCTACGCTGCATTCATTTCGAATACCCACGGTTAATAACGAACCTTTTGAACAATTGTGGGTCTTTGTTAGACTTGGCGTGAGCAGTCACATTTTTGGTGCAGACTATTTCCCGCCTACTTCTCGTTTGGAATCTTATATTTCTTTTCTATCGGCTGCAAAGACACTTATTGACTCATACTCTAATGCTTCTGTTCATATTTATGGTGATTTCAATCTTAGAGTTATAGGGATTGTGTGCTGAGTGGAGATGTCTCGCAGCCGAATATTAATAAATTGAGAGCTTTTTCTGATGGCTGCAATTTGTTGGGTTTGACTCAGTGCAATGATGAACTCAATTGTGATGGTTTCTTTTGGATTTAGTACTGTCTTCAGTGCTCATCACGGTTTCTACAGTTGCTGATCTTCTTCTGCCTGTGGATATGTATCATCCTCCTTTACTAACTGACATTCGATATGAATCTAGTATTACCCACTTAAAGAGGGAATCCTTTTTTAACTTTAATAAGGCCAACTACACTGATGTAAATGATTTCTTTTTGTCTGTGAAATGGGACAAAGTTTGAAGTCTGATGATGTTAATACTAATTTAGGGATCTCCTACAAACTTCTTAATGAAGTTAAATTGCGATATATACCTAAATATATTCTGGGTGAGCATGGCTATCCTGTGTGGTTCTCTAAAGAAATAATTCAGCTTTTAAGGAAGAAGAGAAAATTACATAACAGGTATAAGAAATCTCAGACTTTTTGTTTATGCTGCCTTCTCGGATGTCAGAGCTGAGTGTAAGATTAAAATCAAGGAAGCCTTCAGTTCCTTCTGCAAACGATCTGGCCATTTACTTCAAGTTAATTGCAAGGCCTTTTGGAAATTTATTAAAAATAAGAAGAAAGGAGTTCTTCTACCATCCGTCCTTGCTTTTGAGGGTTCCCCGATAGACAACCAGAGATTGCTGTCTGACAAATTTGCTGATTTCTTTCAGTCAGTATTTACAAAAAATTCTAACATAAGTTGCAATGAACCTCAATTCTTTTCATCTACCTCTACGCTCTCCTGCATCCAAGTTTCTGAAACAGAAGTTTTTGAGATGATTGTAGCACTGAAACTTCTAGGACCTGATGGTTCTCCTGCAAATTTGTTTTTTGAGTGTGCCCCGTCGCTAGTAGTGCCTATTACATTGTTGTTTAACCTTTCCTTTGCATCTTTTTTCCTAT
Organism: Triatoma infestans; assembly: GCA_011037195.1. NCBI lineage: Eukaryota > Metazoa > Arthropoda > Insecta > Hemiptera > Reduviidae > Triatoma > Triatoma infestans. Next base: position 132,469 of record JAAEAF010001990.1, on the reverse strand, counting down.
TCTTTGGAAGCAGGTTTATTCGGTTCCTATACCTAAAGGTAAATAACCCTCAGAATATTGAAGATTACAGACCGATTTCTGTTATGAACGTATTGGCCAAGCTTTTTGAAATTATAATGTTGGAGCACTTAAGTGAATTTAGAGGGGTTATTTCAACGAAACAGCATGGATTTTTAAGTCAACGCTCTACGGTTACTAAGTTGGCTTCATTTCTTCATTTTATAGCAGGTGAACTTAGTAATGGTTTCCATACTTGGCTTTTGACCGTGTGCCGCACTCCTTGTTAGTGGAGAAACTGAAGTTGCTAGGCTTGTGTGGTCCTATGCTGAAGTGGTTTGAAGATTACCTTCGGGATAGAAAATGCCGGGTAAGGTGGCATTCGGAGGTATCACGTTGGTTCGATGCTGTATCTGGTGTACCTCAAGGATCACACTTTGTACCGTGGCTCTTCCTAATTTTTATTAACGACCTATTACTAAGGATTTCAAGTACTTGCATTTGCGAATGACTTGAAGTTTTTCCATAAAATTGCTTCTCAGTCGGACTGCATTATAATTCAAGATACCCTCCGCATTGTTTCTGACTGGTGCTGCAGTAATGGCATGGAGCTTAATGTAAAAAAATGCCAAGTCATTTCTTTTTAAAGAGTAAAAAGAGTTTTATATCGTATCAGTACCTCATTGATGGCAAACCATTGGAGAGGACTCGTAACGTGAAGGATTTAGGAGTTATTCTGAGTCATGACCTCTCTTTCACGAATCAGATTGAATATGTATGTAGCAAAGCATCGAGAGCGCTGGGTTTTGTAATAAGGCACACTCGTGATCTTAGAGATCCCAAAGCGATGCTAACTGTGTATAATGCATATGTTAGAAGCCTTCTTGAGTATGCGTCGTTGATTTGGTGTCCTTACACTAAGAAGGATATAGCTAGACTTGAAGCTATACAAACCCGTTTCATCAGGACTTTTAACAAAAGGTTATCCAGCGGTGCTACTCATTTCTGCTCTCTAGAGTCTAGAAGACGTAATGCTGGTCTTCTATTCTTAAAGAGCTCTTGAATGGTGAAATTGATTGCGTGGCGCTACTTGCTGCTATTCCTTTTCATGTACCACCTCGCTGCTTGCGCAGTACTTCGCGTTTCGTGGTCCCTGCCGTTAAGACCAATGTGCTGTTCAACGCTGATATCATTTGTAGATTATGCAGGTCATGGAATGAGTATATTGCTAGTGATGTAGATTTCCAAATGGCATCTGGATTTTTCAAGAAACATTATTTCACTACTTGAAGTTTTATTGTTAAATGTGCATGTATCACTTACTATTGTCATATTTATGTATCACTTGTAATGACTTCAACCATAAGGCTTATGCCGTTTGTTGATAATAAAATAAAACAACATATACAAAGATCAACAATTTTTATTTGAAACATTTCCCCGGTAAAATGCATTTAAGGGCATTTTTGGGGGAGAAGTGGGGTTACGGTTCCTCTAAAGTGCAATTTCAGTTTCTTACACAATTCTATCATCTAAATAATATTAATTAGAATTAAATATGTTGTTGAAATTCCGAGTTTGAACAAAATCGGATGACCGGAAGTGCGTTTTTACTAGGAAGTATTTTTCAGTTTTCTGCTATTTTCTCTAAAACGACTCCAACGATTTTCTTTAAACTAAGTATGTGAACTACACATATAATGAGCTACAACTTTTATTTGCAACATTTCTCCGGGTAACCTCATTTAAGCGGTCTTCTGGGGGAGGGGGAGGTTTTGTTTTTGTTTTTTTTCTGGCCTTCTGTACTCATGCAGATAGCCATTATTATTGTTTCGGACGTTGACAAATTTCGTTGGAAAATTTTTCTATTTTGTTTGTGTGTGGGTGGGTGCATGGATATTAGTGTATTATTGTCTATTACACAGTGATATTGTTCGTCTTTATGTACCTGTACAAATCCAAATATATATCATCTTTATTGTGTGTCAAAACGGTGTGTAAATTTGGTGGTAGTGGACAATTAGTACGTACTAACGCCTTCCATAGCTAATCTCTATCGTGAATGTATTTTTCGCAGGCTAATATTATGTGGTTAGAGTCGGCAATGGATACTTGATCACAAGAGCAGAATGGGTCAATTGTGATGCCTATGCGAGCTAGGTGATGCGGTGAATAGTTATAATCTAAGCCTGTTTATTGTAGTGTAAAATTTTCTATTTTCGGAGTATTTGTGGAACCAGGGTTTTTGGGGTGTAGAAGTGTGTATAGATCTGTAAAATTTACCTTTTCAGGTTGATGATTTTGTATAACATTCTTCCCATCTATGATAGCATAATTTTTTATAATGGTTTTTAACATCAGATGTAGATAATGTATTGATATATGGAAATTGCATTAGAGCAGCCATTTTTGCCCCGGAATCAGCTTTTTCGTTTTCTAACTCCCCACAATAACCCTTCACCCACATTAACCAGACCGATCCACCATTGGTGGTCTACTTCTTTATCATATTTATAGTGTCCAGAATTAGGAAAGAAGGGTCATTACCTGAATGTTTCAGTCTCTGTATAACGCTTTTAGACTGAGCATCCCACACCATCCGCACTTTTTGATCCGTCCATATAAAAGTGATCGTAATTAGCGAACTTGTCCTCTAATTTTGAGAGAAAATCAGAGTTATTTACTGTGTTTGGTTTATCGGAATCATCATGATAGAAACTGTCTAAAATGAAGGGGTTCTTAAGGAGATCAAGGAAGCCAAAATGATACCGGGGTAAGAGGTCAGTACGGTTAATAGAAGACGAGAAATGTATGTGTGTCACAGAAAACATCAACCAAAATTGGTATTTTCTTTTTTGCCCAGTATCAGTGAATACCCTGCCTGCTAAGGAGCTAAGTCGTTTTGTAATAGGGTGGTTGCTCTCACAGAGTCTGTCCAAAGCAAAGCGGGAAGCCAATAACCTCCTTCTAATATTCAAAGGAAAATCACGAGCCTCTACAAGAAGGGCATTCGTTGGAGTGGATTTAAGAGCTCCCAGAGACATCCTCAGAGCTTTGAATTGGATCCTATTGACTTTTTCCAAATGGGTATTGGAGGCATCTCCATACAGGAAACAACCACAATCGATCCTGGAAAGGATCACTGTCTATAGATCATCAGTGATGTCCTCTCTTCGGCTCCATAGTTCAGACGATTGATGTATCTCAGTATATTCAGAGGCTGTTCATACCTTTCAGCCAAATGCTCAATATGTTGTCTCCATAAAAGTTTGTTATCAATCATCATACCTAACGTCTTAATGACAAGCGCCACTCGTAGGCGGTATCCACCTAGCGTTATGGACGAAGGTAGGTTTTATTTTCTGTGTCTTATGAACACCGTAACAGTACTTTTACTTTCAAATAATGAGAGACCCATCTCTGAACACCATTTGTTGAATGACAACATTGCTGCATTAAGTTTATTTTTCGCTTCTTCCAACATGTGCTCTTGGCTGTACAGAATGATATCATCAGCCTACTGAGATACAAAGCATCATCACCTACAGCGGCCTGGAGATCTGCTGTATAGATGTTGAAGAGCAATGGACTAAGGACAGCTCCTTGTAGTAAACCTAAATGTGTTATTCGGGAACCGTTAAATCTGCCGTGGTGTCGAAATGTGATGGAACGAGATGAAAGGAGGTGATGGATATGTTTGATGATTCTAGATGGAACGCCTATTGTGACCAATTTGTTTATTAGGATTTGGATGTCTACATTATTGTATGCGTTGGTTAGATCGACATTCACCGCCATCATGTACTTGTTTTCAGAAAAACAATTGTGAATGTCAGAGACAAAGCTGGATAATGCATCTGAGTGCAATGCTTCTTTCTGAAACCATGCTGATAGTGTGGAACTTTTTTATTCGCTTCTGCCCACCACTGTAGTCTTGCTTTAATCAAGCGTTCGAATGTTTTACGAACAAAGAAAGATAATGCAGTAGGACGATCGGAATCGGGTAAAGTTGGGTCATTATTCAGCTACAGTAATGGGACCACCATTTGCATACTCCAATCATCTATACACTTCTCTTGTGTCCAAACATCATTGAAGATCCTCAGGAGAATCCTCTTTCCAGAATACGACAGGTTGACCAACATGGGGTAATGGATGTTATCAAAACCTGGGGAAGTGTTTGAATTAGTTTTAAGGGCAAGACTTAATTCGTCAAAGGAAAAGGGGTTATTATATTTATCAGATAAGGGAGGTATTGTGTCTAGTGGGGTGACTTTATATGGGACTATCTCGGGTGTAAGGGGGCACAGGAATTCAGGAACCAATTCGTCAGAGGAAGTTATGCGGGAAGTACATCCGTGTCGGAGAGCCCTTATACCACTCCAGATTTCCTTAATCTGAGGTTCTATTAATAGAATTACAAAACTCTGCCCATTTAGCCATCTTCTTACTTTCATATATTTTCCTACAGAATGCAGAAGCTCTTTTGCAGTTAATGTAGTTGGGCAGACTGGGTGTCAGTTTGTAAATTTTAAAAGCTTCTATATTCTTCTTTCTGGCTTCGTCTCATTCCTCATCCCACCAGTTCCTAACTTAACTATACAGTTATCATGTTAATAATACGTTAACACGAAATAATACTGCGGTCCCGACGAAATGCTATGCAATTTCATACATTTTTTTTCTTTTAACACGAAACAAAAATCACTTAACATGAAAAGTTTTCACTTCTTGGATGAACAAAATAAACTTGATGTCTGCAGTCACATTCGTCACCCAGATTTTTCGGCTTATTTTTTCGTTAAAACTTTCGCAAGCATCGTTTAACAAGAAAAAATATGTTGGTCTTCTCAGTTTCGTGTTAAACGTTTTCCATTGTATATTTAACTGATTTTTCCATAGATGTTTGTTAATTATATTATTTAAAATTTATCATTTACTTTTAATTTGTATAACAATACATTCATAAGTGATTATAATCTATCTATCTAATTGGCGTTACAACCCTTGATGGGTCCTAGCCATAGTTCCCGGTCATTTGCAGCCGCTTTCCAATTTCTCACCTTTAACAGGTTTCTTGCGTCACTGATGACACCATCCTCCCAACTCAACTTTGGTCTGCCTACTCCTCTCTTTCCACCTATCTCCATCTCGAACAATCTTCTGGGAATCGATCCGCCATCCATTCTCGCAACATGCCCCGCCCAGCTCAGTCTTCCCAACCTTATCACACGTACCACATCCACCTATCCGAACAGTTGGTATAGCTCCCTGTTTCGTCTCCGTCTCCACACATCCCCCTCCTTCACAGGACCGAAGATCCTTCGAAGGATTTTTCTTTCAAAGATCAGGAGCCTATCCTCATCGACTTTGGGAATGGTCAAAACTGGGCTACGTCAAAACTGGGCGAATCAATGTTTCATATAGCCTCACTTTCGTGTTCCTAGAGATCAGGCTACTATTCATATATCGGATCAGACCGAAATAGCATCTGTTAGCTATCGTTATTCTTTTGCCGATTTCCTGCGAAATGATATTGGAGGTATTGACTTGGGAGCCAAGATAGACGAACTCTTCAACTTTAGCAAAAAAGAAGGAGTCTATTTGAATACCGTCTCCAGGAGGCCCATTACCATCTCCGACATACATGTATTTTGTTTTACTTTCGTTGATCGTGAGGCCCATAGGTAGCGCCGCCTTCTGAAGTGCACGGAAAGCGTTTTTTAGCGCTGAGAGGGATCTTGCAACGATATCTACGTCGTCCGCGTATGCTAGTATTTGGACAGATTTATTACCAATGGTGCCTGAGGTCTGTATATCGGATTTTCTAATAACTTTTTCTAAACCAGATTGAACAGAAGGCAGGCTAGAGCGTCTCCTTGCCTTAATCCTTTATTTGTTCTAAATTCGGGTGATACCTCAGTCTGAAGACGCACAACACACGATATTCCAAACATCGTTAGTTTAACCAACCTCACTAGTTTTGAGGGTATATTCATCTCCTTCATTGCTTCAAATAGTTTCTGGCGGATAACACTGTCATAGGCATTTTTGAAGCCTATAAAGAGGTGGTGTGTTGGGGCATTATATTCAATTCCTTTTTCGAGGATCAGTCGTAGAGAGAAAATTTGATCCATTGTGGATTTGGCTCTTCTAAAACCATACTGGTAGGGGTCAATCTCTTTATCAGCGAAATGGACTAGTCTATTAAAAAAACATTTGAGAGGATTTTGTAGGCTCAGGGTAACAGCGAGATACCCCTGTAGTTCGAACACTCCAGTCGATCTACTTTCTTGTATATTGGACAGATGATAGTTTGTCCCCACTGGCTCGGTTCTGTCTCGTTTTCCCAGATAGACATGACCAAGTTATGAATTGCCTTATGGATTTCCTCCCCGCCATACTTAAATAGTTCGGCTGGTAGACTGTCAACTCCAGGCGCTTTATTATTTTTCATTTTGGCAATTGCTTCCTCTATCTCGTCTAAATCGGGTGGTTCTATGTCATCATCGCCGTGTTCTACTATCTGCCCAAGTTCAGGTGACACTTCCTCTTCTGCGCTGTTACTATTTAAGAGGCTACCAAAATGTCGTGACCATCTTTGCATTATGTCCTCTTTTCCGGATAATAAAATCCCATCCTCTTTTCTTAGTGCAGTCACTTTTGGCTTAAAAGGGGTCCTTCCTTTGTTTACTTTCTGGTAAAACAGCCTGTTTTCATTTACACTTCTATGGGCTTCGATATTCTCTAATTGTTTATTTTCCCATATCCTCTTTTTCCTTCTATGAATTTTCTTTTCCTCTCTCCTTCTTACCCTATATTCTTCCGAAGACCTCCTAGTAGATCGCTTATTAAGCTTGTCTTTATAGGCTGCGTTCTTCGCATCTGTTGCTATCTTACATTCCTCATCAAACCACGGGAATCTTTCAATCCGTTCAGGTGGTCCTAGTAACTCCTCAGCCGTTGTTGCTATCGCATCGCGGTAGTGCTTCCACATGTCTTCTATTGATTCACCCGTTTCAGTGGGTACTTCTCTAAGCTGAGAGACAAGCCTATGCTGATAAGCCTGGAGGAATTCGTCATTCTTTAATTTATTGTCAAACCTATTGACTTTTACTGAGCGAGTCAAAATACTTGGTGAACAAAACGAAATACTTGATGAACTTGGATGAACAAAATAAACTTGATGTCTGCAGTCACATTCGTCACCCAGATTTTTCGGCTTATTTTTTCGTTAAACCAAACAACTTTCGCAAGCATCGTTTAACACGAAAAAATATGTTGGTCTTCTCAGTTTCGTGTTAAACGTTTTCCATTGTATATTTAACTGATTTTTCCATAGATGTTTGTTAATTATATTATTTAAATTATCATTTACTTTTAATTTGTATAACAATACATTCATAACTGATTATAAGATCATTTTAAAACAAATTCTATCAATTAAATAGTATATGTTGCCCTATTTTTAATTACTTTTGAATTTATTTATTTTTTAAGGACATCCTACTTTGTTTACCGTTCAAAATAATAAATTTTCACATACGTGGAGACTCCTACTTTAAAATTGCACTCAGGGTGAATGTAATTATTAAAGTGGTAAAAAATAGAGAAAGCCTTCTAAATAAAGTATTTGCCATCGCTGGCATTCAGAACAACTTGAGATGGTCTCGACATAGTTCTCACAAGATCCAGGGACAGTTGGCTGTTTTTCTTGGCTGATTAATGGATACAGAAAATGAGTTAGTAATTTCTATTATGGCTTCTTAGATCCCAGAAATATTCAATTGACTTAAGTACGGGAATCCAAGAAAGAAAATCCATAACATTGCTGGTCGTGAAGTAGTGACTGATATCTTTAAGATGCAAGATTTGTGACCTTTCATATCGCAAAAAAGTGATAAAACAAGCTAATAGTAAAGTGGTAATTCAGAGGAATTTTGACAGACAACTCATTGTCGGATCCCCCATGGTGATACCTAAACGGAATATCAAGTTTGAACTTTCTGCGATATTTCGTTTTTGAGATATGCTGTTCTTATACACATACGCACATACACGCACTATTTTCTAAAAACCACTTTTTTGGATTCAGGGGTCCTCAATAAGAAAGGGGGAGGGTTATGTTTGCCTCTAAAGTGCTATCTTAGTTGATTGTACAATCATCTAAAGATTGTACCACCTGGACAAAATTAATTAGAAGTAAATTGATTGCCAACATTCCGAGTTTCAAGAAAATTAGTAAAGCGGAAGTGTATTTTTACAGAACAGTTTTTTCAATTTTTGAGATTTTCTCCATAAAAACACTGACGAATTTCATTAAATTTGACATACTTACTGTTACGTATTTGCAAGCTCGGTAGTAGTTCATCCGGCACCACTAGATGGTTTCCGGGAATTTAGAACACTGCAGGAACTCCGTACGGAGACCATAGGCAGGTCTTGCTGTAAAGAATAGAAAGGTGGGGCGACAAAGACAGAAAAAGCACCAAGTCAAAAATAATAATAAGTTTATTGTTGAACAAAGCGCCTCCCCAGTTCTCCCGCCTCACATCCGAGCTCGAAAACGAACGCTGACTAGTGGGTACGCCCTGGGAATTACTCTGACTGTCTGAATGGCAAACAATCCCTTCCAGAGCTGTCCACAGGTTGCTGAAGAGAGGATGACTTCACATCCGACGGAGGACCAGCAGCGAAGCTGCAAAGCTGTTGGCATAAGAATAACTATGTAGGAAATATATAGATTACAGACAGAACTGTATATTCTCTAACTAGGTTGAGAGAAAATATAACACTAGGAGGGCTAGTAAGAAAAGCTAAGGTGCGTATACTTGCCTTAAAGTTACAGTTCCGTACACCTCCTTTAATTAGAATTCGTTCTATCTAGTGTAGAGAATACGTCTCCCCAGAATGTACAAGTTGAGCAGGCAGTGAATAGTCACTTAGCTTTGAATTAGACAAACGATTAGTAATACAATAAATGTTAAACTGAGACTGAAGGTACTGAGAAAAGAGAAAATAATATGAAATGTTACCTTCAGAGCGATTTCAATAATCGCATAAACGGCTTCTGCCAACTTATATTAACAATTAATAATGAGTAGAGATATAAAGGAGAGGAAAGAATGAGAAAATTATCTTACTCTGAAAGTAGATGTTAATATAAGCCACGTGCATCCGCCAGAGATTGACGCTATTTAGATTGGTGACTCCTATTATCACCACTGCTGAATAAGCTCGTACTGAGTGTGAAAACTGTAAATTAAATGATTACCAGACTGCTGGAAGATTACACACGTGAGACAGCAACTGTACGGCGTAAAAAGAGAACTGTGATACAGCGATTTTACGATACGCCACAGAACTTGAAATACACTTGAATAATGATATTAGGAGGTAACTGTGCAACCTCACAAAATGATGTGTGTAAAGTGTTCACTAAGAAACAAAATGCGGTCTGGTTAGCGTCACTTCAGCTCAACAGTTAGAACGGAACTTAATAATGTTGGCGGCTACTAGGGCCCTGCCACTTGGCTAGTTGAGTACAACGAGAAACTGCTACCCTGTACTGAGGCTAGAACACTGTGCAACCTCACTGAGGCTAGTGCTCTGTGTGACAAAAATTCTAAGTAACATCGCTGTCTCTACCCTGACACCAGTGCTCTCTAGTATTGTTTTCGTAAACCAGGTTACGTATTCCGTTGCACTTGTAAAAACTACCATTAAACACCAGGAATACGTAACACTTACTATAAAGTTTGTCAATTATAATTTTGAAAACTGGATAAGAGAAAGTTGTGTGAGTGAATCACACCAGATTTTTTTTTATTTTGAGCTATGCTCTTCACATACCTACATACACACACAGACCATTTTAGGAAAACCACTTTTTTGGATTCAGGGGACCTCAAAACGTGTATTTCTGGTGAAAACTCTATATTGAAATTTTGACACGGTTACAATAATTCCTCTTACTATGGAGAAAGTATAAAGAGGGAGAACCTAAACTAAAAATAATTGAGGAAAATATGACATTTCAGCTCCCCCTACTCAGAAAATGTTTTAAACAAGAGTGATTGGTATATCAATTAATTCTTTGGTATCTTTATTGCAGAAAATAACAGAAAATGGAAAAACAAGATCAGTAAAGTCGCACTTACGGTCCACCGATTTTCCTCAAGCTCGGATCTTTGGCAGTGCATTTAATATTTACTAATATTAAATAGAGAATAGAATCGTATAAATTACCGAGATGGTACTTTAGAAACAAGCACTTCTCTCCGAAATCTTCCAAAAAAGAGTTGCTTCAAATTAAATTTGTATATGTGTATTTGGTACACCAGGTTTAAAGAAAATCGTTGAAGTTATTTTCCAAGACATCCATTGATTCGAGTGACCACTTCCGGTTGACCGTTTTAATCAAAAACTACCTTATTGTAGACTTAAACGGCCATTTAAACATTTTGAAAATTGAAGAAAATTGACGTTTTTGAATTATGGACGTGATTACACACAAATAAACCAATTTCTACAAACTGTTTTTTCGAACTCAGGAGACTTCAAATGACTACAATTCAATTTTGAAAATTTGACACCATCAGATTGATTATATTTAAACAAAGTATAAAAATTATCATATGAAATTCTCACACTCACACTCTAATTCATCATCAATGGCGCTACAGCCCACTAATGGGCCATGGCCTCCTCATGCAGAAGTTTCCGCCAGTTTTCCCTGTTCTGTGCAGCTGCCTTCCAGTTGCTCGTGCCAAGGATGACTGCGGCATCCTTTCTTACCCCCTCTTACCATCTCAACTTCGGTCGTCCTATACGCCTCTTGCCTTCCAGCTTCTCCTCTTAAATCTTTTTTGCTATTCGGCTATCTTCCATTCTCGCAAAATGTCCAGCCCAGCGCAATCTTTCTAGCTTTACAAATTTTAACAAATCTGATTCCCTGTACAGACTTTTTATTTCCTGGTTCGTCCTTCTTCTCCAGGCATTACCCTCTCTGACCGCCCCGTAGACCTTACGAAGGACTTTCCGCTCGAAGACCAATAAATCTTCCTCATCTTTTTTTGAGAGGCTCCAGGTTTCCGATCCGTAAGTCACAACCGGTCGGATTAGTGTCTTGTAGAGAGTAATCTTAGTGCTTCTACTTATTAGGCTACTCCTCAGGTGTCGCTGTATGCCAAAGTAGCATCTGTTAGCGAGAATGATCCGTCTTTTTATTTCCTCCGATACATCATTATCTTCGCTAACGAAGCTCTTAACTTTTTCAAATTTGCATGGGCCCAAAAAGATCTCTGGGAAGTGGCCATCTTCAGTGCACATATATTTGGTTTTGGATAGATTTTCCTTAAACCCATCTTTTCTGCTACAGACTTTAGTTTGAGGAAAGCTTCTTCCATTGCTCTACGTGATCTAGCTATGATGTCAATCTGTTGAATAATGTGCCAGTAGTCTGGATTTCAGCATCTCTCACTTTTTCAAGAGCTATATTATAAAATAGACATGCTAGTGCATCTCCCTGTCGCAGACCATTCTTCATGGGAAATATTTCTGAGAGGTCTCCTTGAATTCTGGTAGCGCACTGGATATCTGACATGGTTAGTGCAAACATTCTATCTTTTTGGGGATTTTCATTTCTAACATGGCGTTATATAGCTCCCTTCGATTTACACTGTCATACGCAGTTTCAAAATCTATGAATAAATGGTGTGTCTGCACTTTATATTCTCTAGCTTTTTCGAGGATTTGGCGCAAGATAAATATCTGGTCACCGTTGATTTTCCCTGGCGGAACCCATACGGATAAGGCCCAATTTATTTTTCCACATATGGAAGGAGCTTCTATAAATAATATTAAAGAGTATCTTATAAGCGCATGAGAGAAGTGTGATTCCTCTATAGTTTCGGCATTCCATTTGGTCTCCTCTCTTGTGTAACGTTATGCCTCTATTCCATTGGCTTGATAGATCCTCCTCCACCCAGATCCTAAGAATTCAATCTCGCAAATTGATGAGGTTGCTGCTTCCATTCTTGAACAACTCCGCGGGGATTCCATCATCTCCCGGACATTCAGTGGTTTTAAGTTTTTCAATGGCTTCCTTAATGTCATCTTCGTCCGGTGGCTCCACATGCTTCCGAGGTTAGACATGCCTCTTTTCCGGGTTGTTACCCACTGCATTTTTGTTCAAGAGACTATCGAAGTGGTGAACCCATCTCTCCAACACTTTGGTCCTATCCGAAATAATTGCCCCTTCTATATCTCTACAGGTGCTTATTCTTGGCTTAAACAGCTTACGTCCTCGGTTCACTCTTTGGAAAAAGGTTCTAATATCGTTCGATTTGTTACACTCCTCGATTTCCTTCTTCTTTTTATTCATCCATTCCCTCTTCTTCTTCCTATGCAATCCCTTTTCTTCTCTCCTTTTATTTACATATTCGTAAATAAAATTCGCTCTTCGAATGGAACTTCTTTGGATCATCCTCTTATACGCCTCATTTTTCAGTTGCGTTATCTGCGCGCAATTATTATTGAACCATTCCGCTCTTCTTCTGTTCTCCTCAAACCCCAGGTTTCTTCTGCGGTCTGCTTAATAATAGCTTCGCATGCCTCCCACATTTTATCTACAATTGCATCCGTTTCTTCAAGAGCATTTAATTTACAATCCAACATCTCTCTGAAGTTGTTTGAATGCTGCTTACCTTCAGCTTAGCAATATTGTACTTACTACATTTTGGCCCGCGAATTTTCTTTATATTACTGATTCTGGCTCTTAGTTGGGCAGCTATTAAGAAGTGGTCTGAGTCCACATTCGCACCCCTGAAGGATCTTACGTTTAGCAAATTTGACTTATGCCTGGAGCTTGACTTAGTGGTCGATTTGGTTCCTGGTGTTACCTTCAGGAGATCTCCATGTTTCACTGTAGATTCCTTTATGGGGGAAGTACATACTTCCTATCACCATATCCTGCGAAGCAGCAAAATTGATCAATCTTCATCCATTGTTATTACTATCATCGTGCAAATTGTACCGCCGTGGGGTGGTAAACTGTTTCTTTTCCAATTTTCGCGTTAAAATCGCCGGCAATGATTTTTACATCAGCTTTTGCGCATTCGCACACCGCCCTTTCTAGAATGTCATAGAAGGCATCCTTTTCCGTTCCTTCAGTCACCTCTGCTGGGGCGTGAACGCTTAATACGCTGTAATTAAAGCACTTACCTTTTAACCTTATCCAACAAACTCTTGGGTTGATAGCCTTAAATCCAATTACCAGCCCTCAGGTTTTATCTTTTACACAAAGCCTGTTCCATAGAGTGAAGTTTATCATGGCAGCTGTAATAGATTGTGTGATTTCTCTTTTCCAGCATACCTTGGCCGGTCCAACGTATCACTTGGATGGCAGCTAAGTCTATTCGGTAAATGTCAAGTGTCTCGAGGAGTACGCGTAGAGGTCTATACAAAGATAGAACATTCCATGTACCTTGTCTCAAGTCCTTTTTACGGTCCATTGGTCGTTTCCGTTGTATCAGTCCGGCTTTTTCTTCTTGATGAGGTTTCGGAATCTTGAGTTTTAAGGCGTGTGGGGGATTGGCCCACAGCGCCCGAGTCTGCTGGAGGGGCTGCCTCCTCAGAGCTTCCTAGGAACGGTAGCCCTAGGGTGTGTAATTTACGTGCGCTTGTGTTTGTATGTGTGTATGTACTTAAAGTGCGAGAGGCGAGGAAAATACATATTCAGAGGTATATATTAAAATTGCAGTTAGGTCCTTGATAGCAATCAGAAATGCAAGTTTTGTAATCTTAGTTAAATGATAAACCAGCTATTATATATCAATTATCATTTTATTGAAAATAATAATGATATTCTATTTTAGTTATATTAGTAATATTTTAAACAACTCCAGTATAAAAAATATTCATTGTTATTGCTGTAGTACATGCATATTATTGTTAATAGCTATTGTTTTGGACGAACAAGGTGTTTGATTGTTAGTTTTTCATTTACGTTTTTAATTTATTAAAATTTCATTTCATTTGTTTTATTTTAAATACATTTATTTAGTGTGATAATATAATGGTTATAAATGGCCAATGAAAAAGAAAATGTATATTCTGCATACATTAATTATATATTTAGAACTAAAGGAGATCTCGAGGAGCGGTCAATAAAATTAGATCGGTCGAGAATCTTCATTAACATTATATATTTAGATTATATTTTACTTAAATCATGTAATTATTGTTACATCATTTATTTTTAATTATATTGTAATGTGCGCATATATGGAAATAATATAAATGTTATATAAGACAATTTAATTAACTTTACATAAAAAAATATATAATTTTGAGTTGTGTTTTATTGTGCGAGAAATCTAACGGAATAAAGCCTCTTTTGTGGGAGGAAGAAGTCTCTCTATTCCCACGTAGTGTGAAGCATAGAATATTACAGGGGTGGCAGCGGTAGGATTATACGAAACCTGCTCGACACGATGACTGATGATGTGGTGTGCTGGCTGATGAGGATGAGCGTCCTCTTCAGCCATTCATATGACACAAGGGTTTATGGTCGTGGGGGGGGTCTATGTGCGCTACTTTGACTGGGTAAGCAGTAATATTAATTGGGATAATTTATGTAAGGCTCCGTATTGACAGGGGAGAGCCTAATGGTGTAAAACTCTTTGGCCAGTGAGGAGCAAAAGGACAACGAATGAATCTGCGCTCGCTATTGAGGCCGGACTACACTTGCCGAAGCGATACTGGCTAAAGAAGGATTTATTTAAACATAGAAGGCAGGACCGACAGCAATCTTTGGCGTAGTTCGCCACTAACCTGGTGGTATTGAATAGAGAAGCTTACCCTGAGAAGACCGAGGAGGCCCGGACACAGGGACCCTCTGCTGCTCTAATGCTGGGCATTAGGGACAATGTTCTTGTTTTTAGACGGCAAGAACGAATCCACGGACCTTGGCGAATGCCCTCAACCGGCAAGGGAAAATGGCCGCCTCTGTTGCCGCGGGTAGGTTAGTAGTCGGACGCGGGGGAAGGAGGCCTAACTGCGGGGTGCAAGCAATAATTGCGCGAAAATCGTAGGAGGCAGGTTCCGGAAGCAGGAAGAGAGGCTAGTGGGACTGACTAAGGCGCTGACGGATTTAACTTAACAACATGCATGATGTAAAGCCAAGAGAGGCCAAAAGTGCGCGCCGGGCGCTGACGTGCTGGAACTGGGGGAGACGGAGCCACATGAGGGCCAGTTGTCCTAAATCCGGGAATGGAGAGCCGGAACTATTGTCAGCCTACCTAAGTTGTTGGCTGAGGAATACGTAAGTATGGTTCCCACTCTGGAAGTCATGATCGCGGTCGTGGCAAGGAAAAACTACGTTCATGTGCAGGAAACGGACTAGGTACCCCCATTGGTCGATTCGGGGGAGAGCGTCACGATGGTTGGCTCGGAATATGTGACTCGCATTGGAGTCCGAGCTTCCCAGAGTTTGCGCAGAGCCAGTGGAGGCCACATTGCAGTCACGTGAGCGGTTGTTATCCTAATAAGGCTAGGGGAGCGGTAATTTGAACACCGATGTATTGCTTGCGACAGCATGCAATTTAGGGTATTGGCTTCCTGGAGTGGAATCAGATCCGGTTACAATTTTACTAGGAAACACTGGAAAGCAACAGGGTGTGGACAGAGTTACCCCCATGGCCCGAGCGTAGGGCCGAACCCTAGAGCGCCACATTCCAGGTAACCGTCGTTACTGCGGGCATCAGAAAGTAATAACTACGGCTTCTGTCTGCAGAAGGGCAAGAGCCTTGTTCAATGATATGGCGTGAAAAGGAATTTGCGCCGCCCTCGTGTTGGCAAGAGTTCGCACGGCACAATACCGATCCGCTTGCGGGGCCGGATCCGAAAACAATCTTCGCTAACACGAAGATAGGCCATTCGGAACCGACAGACGACCACTTCAGTAGAATGGATGGCTCTACCATCTACAAAACATTAAGATGAATTGCTAGAATTCCAAATATGAAGAAAATCGCTTAACCGGAAATGTGACTTGCAGAATAGTTTTTCGGATTTTTTAAATTTTCCCGAAAATGGCAATAATGATGTTTTTTAAACTTGATGCTGATTGCACAGATATAAATTCATCACTTTTATTTGAAATATTTGTCTGGTAAAACTGATTTCGGAGGATTTTAAGAAATTTTTGACGTAACATTTCAAATGTTACTTGGTTTTGTTCAATATTATTGGTCTTCTGTGCTTTGGTGTAAATACACTCAAACGTTATTGAACATTGGTG
The DNA here is from genome assembly GCA_011037195.1 of Triatoma infestans. Lineage (NCBI taxonomy): Eukaryota > Metazoa > Arthropoda > Insecta > Hemiptera > Reduviidae > Triatoma > Triatoma infestans. The sequence continues at coordinate 116,169 of JAAEAF010001990.1, read as the reverse complement.
TTAACCAACATGTACTATATTAACTCTATGTCAGGGCAACGAATAAAAATTTGCAGGTTTAAAGAAAAGTAGTTATAATTATACAATTACAAAATAATTATATTAATCACAGTAAGAGGAAGTCTTGTGAGTGTTTCTCACTTCAGTAAGTGTGTTTAGCGAGGAGGGAGACAGATTCGTTAAGTGAATATGTTCTTGTAAACAGGAGCGGCACTTCAGAGATCGAATGTCCGTCCTCAGCCCAATTCCCAAATAATATTACATTCTCCACCATGATCAATGATAAAAAGTAGTAACATGAATAATAAACATATCTATAGTAATAATATCTTGGAAGAGTGCAGTCTTCCCCCAGCAGGCAAAGCTAGTAAAAAAAAAAAATAGGAAAAATGGGATTCAGAATTCATCTACACATAAAATAGGCTTCTTTTTTTTATTTCAATTAGCACTTTTATTCGCTGATACCTGATACCCTCCCCGTAAGAATTTATTAAAAAAAAAAAAATTCCTTTAACAAATGAAAATAAAGGAAATTAAAAACACTAGCACCATTATAATTGAAAAATGAAATATAACAATTTTTATAAATCCATAAATCTTTTTATTGTAAACAGAAATAAGTGTATCCTTCAAAAAATAAATAAATAAATAAGACTAGGTTTCAAATGGTTAAAATTGGAGAGCATAACAGGTAAGCACTTTTTTTCCACTTTACATACATACTCACATTACGGTCAATTTCAACAACATTATCACAATATTAAAATACTTCAAAGAAGAATTTATAATTATCATATAATTTTATTTACAATTTCTTTTTATTTTTTTAATAAATTAACCTACATTCATTCAGCAATCGTACATACACTTTAAAAATAAAAAAAAATAAGGCAAAAAATGCATCGCTAAAAATATTGGTGCCACACACACACACACACAGATGTGCTACAGCATAAGAAATGCGCAAATTTGTAACATCTAAGGCAACTAAACATTAGTACATATTATTTTTTAAACCCATTTTTAAGAATATTTAGTTTTTCTCTCTCTAAATGCTCTCTGGAACTTAACTGACTAATATCCTAAGAGTACTATCACGGAATGTGAACAAGAATGTCTAATTTTATAGAATTAGCAGAAAAAAAAAATTATGAAAACAGAAAACATGTAATTAAAAGTTTGAAAAAACCTTTCCTATCAAAATGTTAGCATCATCTCCAAAAGCCGCTAGGATTATCATATTGTATAAAATAGTGATTTTTTTTTTTCATACAACAAAATATTTCATTGAGCGTTAGATCTAAAACTTTAAGCAATTTCGAATAAAGATTAGTACTTCTGTTCTTTTTTATTTAGTTTTTAATACTGATAGAATTCATCAAAAATTTATTTCATTAAGAGATATTTTTTAAATCAACTTCCACTTTTTCTTTTTAATTTTTTTTATGAACGAATGTTTTTTACGCCTATGGCAGTCTCAAATCAAAAATAAATCTTAGATTATTTTCTTTTTAACTAAGTAAATTAATTAGTTTTAATTTTATCAGATTTATTGCTAGTGTAACCACCCGGAATACTATTGTCTGATTGTGAATGTTTACTTGTACCTCTATTTACATAAGATTTATAAAAAAATCTAGCAAATAAAACAAAGTAACTAAAATACATAGCAATAGAAAGTTTAATATTAGTTGTTGATACGTGACATGGTTGGTGTTCCTGGAGATACTGTGCCGCCCAGACATTAATTGCACATCCAATGATCATCTGGCAAAGTTGACAAGTTGTAATCAGCATAGCAAATTTTCTTGACGGATTATAGCCCATACATTTTAGCGCATAATATGTATACATAATTGAATGGACACAATAATTCATCACAATAAACCATCTAGCTGATGCTGTATATTCAGTATATGAAAACCAGGAATACAGAAGAACTGTAATATGATGATACCAATGGAGGAAAATAAGTGGCTGCTTTCTGAGGACAATGAAAATTGTATCACCGAGTTCTGGAAGTTTGGATAATACAAAGAACCAGGTCCATACACCAGCAACTCGATCTAGTTCAATGTAACTGAAAAAAAGAGATAAAATATATATATACATCTCCCTCTCAGTTCTTAAAAATAAATAAAAATCAAAAGAAAAATTTAAAAGAGACTTTGGTTTTTGAATTATGCACATACAATATCTCCGCTAAACCCTTTTAAAGTGGCCACAACATTTTATTAGAAAAAACGAAGTAACTTACATAAACATAATAAAGAAATCTAAAACTAACTCCGAATATTTTATTTAAGAGAAACAATATATTACAGGTACAAGAGAACATAAGACTTTTTAAGTTACTTTAAATGAAATCAGAATAAAAGAAACCAAATTGAATAAAATAAATGTAAAAAAAAAAAAATTATTACACCGATTTGCAATATACGTGGGAGAAATTGATCATTCAGCACGTTTACATGTTTACAAAACATTAATGAATCACAGGGCAATTTTTACAATCTTGCAACATAAAATTATTTCAATTTACTAGCACAGAGGTTTTCTAATTTCTCCAAGAAGTCCAAGAATTTATATCGTGCCCTCACGCGTTGGTCTAGTGGCTAGTGCACTCGCCTTTGGAGCAAGAATTTCAAGAGTTAATTCCAGTGAAGGCAAAGACGGTGTGGACCCATCCCATGATGAGCTACAGTTGATGGTGAACCTAGGTAGTAAAGGCCAAAATTAAACGGCGGTGAGGACAGCGGTGTGCTTACCACACCTCCTAATAAAAATCGCCGTCCGGCAAGCCTTGGCCCTTCATTGGTGTTGTGCCAAAGTTAACAATTTAAACTGTAAAGTGTGGAAGCGCTTTACCGTTAAAAATGGTAATGTCTGTAACATTTAATTTAATTGTAATTTTGTGATTCTTCACAAGTTATTCTTTTGGTGGCCATTCAAGCTCGGATCTGAATCGCTTGATGAGACCATGGCTTCATGTGAACACTCCACATATCTCTATAATTTACTATCAGCAGCGTAATGACCTTTCCTGCACCAGGATGAAGCTTCTTTAAATCAATTGGAAAGCCACATGAAATTTAGAGAATCGTTGACTAGATGCAAAACCCTATCGAGTTAGTACGATAAATATAGTTCTACCCAATCAATTAACGATCTGCAACCCCTAGATGAAGAAAGATCTTTGTTGCTCTCAATTCTTGCAATTAAAAATTATGCAATATTTTAAAAAATAATGCCAATTAAGTTTTTATAAACATAAAATGAAAACCGTTTATAATTTCTAAATAACATTATTTCTTCGATGAATATTATTCCCAAATATGAGTAACATTTTTCCAAAAAATTAAAAAAAAAAAATGGTGAGATCTAAAATATTCTTTGTTTAGCACGTTTATAAAATCAATGCCAGACGATCTCCACGGTTGGCGCTAAATTTCAAATAAGTCGATTCGAAAGCAGTCCTATCCATGTTTTTAATCAAATAAAACAATATTTTAGTGAAAGTTACATTACCAAACAAAATAAAAAAACCCATTCCACTTCCCATTGAACTTCTAGGAATTCAACATGGATCCAAGAAAGATTCAAGAAATTATTGTTTTCTAAATACAAATATTTTTTATTTTCTACCTCTTATTTTTTCTTTTTATTTTCCATTTATTTATTAATAAAACGAGGAAACGTATTACTAACAAAACTATTTCTGATTTTTTTTTTTAAATAAGTATAGCGAAGACCTAAAAACTTGTTTCAACAATAAAAATAAATTTTATCCCGTATATTATCTTCGATGGCTTTCTTTCAAAAAAATTGGGATCACGTAAAAAATATATAAGATAGAATATTTAAATGTTAGATATTTAAAAATTACTCATAGATCTCAAAAACATAGTAACGGGCCTAGTAAAATATTGTAATACAAATATTCATTAAATGATTTTAATTTGTTTTTAATGGTAAAGTCGCTTCCTCTTCTATACCGAAATTGCCTCAAAATTTGTTCGCTTCTTAACCCCGCTTTGTATTTTTTATTTTTGAAGAAACTATTCCGAAAGTGATTCTGCTGATAACAGTATAAGAATACATAAAAAAATAGGAATAAGTAATCACTGCAAATAAATTACTTTTTCCAAAAAAGTGCATCATAAAAATAATGCGCTGATGTTTTCTACAGATATTTTAATCGTGTTATCAAGGTATTATTTTCAATATTCTGTTATTTTACACGATAAAGATCTTTAAGATTTTTTGTAGAAACATTCATAACGGAAAATTTTTGGGTTGGTTAACATCAAAGAAACATGAATAATATTTTCACTTTGAGAAAATTAGCAATGCAAAAAATTCTTACCTAGGAATACAAATTGAATGGTACAATCCATAATTTTTCAAAACATGAAATAATTCAGGAGCAGTTCTACAAGCACCCATTATACTAAATGCAGCTAGTAGTGAATTCCAAATGCACAACACGCCTTTCAGATTAAACCTAGGTCTGCTTTGCATATAATATTGTCCACCAAATATAAGTACCATATACAGTGCACAAAAATAAAAACTTATAGTCCAATTCTTTGTCATCCACACCCTTGTATCCTGATGGATAAATTCTTCTTCAAAATTAAAGAAGTATGAATAATTTCTAAGGACCATATCATTGTATCCTCTCATTATAGCGTTTGTACCAAAAATCTGAAAAAAATAATAGGGGTAATCTACACAAATTTAACAGAAATACTAAACAAGTGGCAAAAGGTATATTACCCACGATTTAACTTATATATAAAAAATGCGAAATTCAAGTATCAAATTAAACTTTTATTTCTAAAGGAACACTTTTAAAACAGAAAGTGCTATGGAATTTAAGAGTGAGAATAAATAAATAAAAACAGAAGTACAATCACGTTAACGAACTGACATAAATTCCTTAGTCACACTGCTAGAAAGTCACCTAGCAGTATGAATTCACAGCCTATAACTACCACTATTAAAGACCAACGTTTAGAGCCGGGAGAGTGCAGTGGGCGTGCAAAGAGTTAACATTGTTGGAGGGGTATACCTTAAAATTCCACTGTATTGATCGATAGATAAAAAATCGATTTATACAGATTATATATAATATTTTTACTCTTTTTTTTTGCAAAGGGGACCTTTAATAGTTTTTCAAAACTAAAATAGTAACTAATATCATTTCACTTTTCGTAATTTAACCCTACATACGAAAATGTTTGTTTGTTAAAAATCTGTCAAAATGTTCCATGAGCAATTACCTACTTTTATACCCAAAAAATTATTTGTTTTTAATTGCACACTAAATTGATTCTTATTTGTACCTTGGAAAGATTTACGTTTAAACGTATAAAAATACTGATTTCAATGGATAAAATCGCAAGTAAAATCAAGGAAGGTAATGTTCGGTTGTGCAAAAAGTTCTGCAAGTGGGCCGTGAAGAGTTGTATCAAATGTGTTGAAAATTTTTATCAGTAAGTAAATTGTTAAAAGATGGTGGAGGGAAAGATCGAAGATTCTTATAACAGTATAATAGCCAAGTTAAAGTTACATAGTGTTGATGAAAAGAGTTTTATAAAAATAAAGGATAATTTTCTGCAAGATATTGATTCACCAAGAAGATTATTGCTTACGTCTTCGCTGGCTGATTTAATAGATTTATTAGAACGCCGGCTACTAATTTACAGCCATAATATTCGTCTCATTTCAAAAATTTTACAAGTGTGTGACATTAATGGAATCAGATCACTTATAATTGATCATCGTAAACTTTTAATTGAATATAACTATTCCTGTGGCCCAATTAATTATAAAGAAGATTATACACGTCATGAAAAAATAATATCCGACCATAACATTCCATGGTTTGGTAAGTCATAAAATTATTAAGTATTACTATATTCCACTTATTTTTGAGGAGATTGTTTTTTTAAGAAGAAATTAAACCCAGTTCGTAGCTGACATTTCGTCTTTTATTTAAGTCTTCAACAGTGCTGTAAAGCTGTTTTAATCATTAATAATTACAGCATCATTAGTATCTTGAGAAGTAATCTTAACCGCTAGTACACTAATGTAATGAATAGCTTATTCTATACTAAATAGTTTTTCAGCACTTATGAAGGGTTCAAATAAAAGGCGAAACGTATACTAAGAACTGAGTTTAATTTTGTTCTTCAAAGACCAATCTCCTCAAAAATAAGTGTAAGATAAAAATTGAACTTACAGATTCATCAGAATATACTTATAATGCTGAATTAAATATTATCTTTTTTTCTTAACTGTGTGCTATTATTTATGTTATTTTTCCCCTCCCAGTTATAGAATTCATATCAAATCGTATAGGAGATTCCTGGAAAGAAATGGCCTGTGAGCTGCAGTTTAAAGCGGGTGAAATTGATTTGACTGACGAAAATTTGGAAGATAGTGTAAAAAAATCTCAGGAGGTATTTCAGAAGTAACTATAAGTAAATAATATACACTTATTTATAAAGTTGTTTATCTGATTATTTTATTGAAAACTATGTTAGTTATGATGGAGAAAGAAAGGAACAACCAAGATAATAGATTGTATTCGATTTATCGCTTTGCATGGCTCATTATTCTATTCACTTCTAATTAGTTATGCTACGATAAGAATTATATAAAAGGTGCAAAACAAGCGATCAAAGTTATTTGCTCATAATTTTTGTTTGTATGGATTATAAATCTACATAATATAAATTTTTTTTTGCAGATATTAAGTGCATATAATGCTAGACCTCAGGGTTGTAAAAGAGGACGTTTAATCAATGCACTTTCAAACATAAGAAGAAACCTTTTAAGAGATGAAGTTGAACAGATGTTGATGACGTCTTGTATTAATTGTCGGTTAGTCGTTTAACTGTTTTTTCAATAGTAGACATTACTATTCGTTGTTTCTTAAAAGATAGGGAATCAATATTCTAGCTTTGGTCATACGTTAAGTTGTTTTGACTTCCAGTTCGACAAAGGTGAGTTCAGCCAATTAAATTGGCTTTTTCCCACAGAACCTTGATAATTTATTTATTTAAATTCTTCACAAAGTCTTAGTTATGGAATTACTTAATTGTAATTGCTGGTTTTTTTTCCCAGAACCTTGAAAATGTGTTTATTTACATTCATCATAAAGAAAGTCTTTTATCTAGATCCAACAAGTATTTTATGAAATCTGGTTTTGCTCTTCAGTGTTCCTTATTTTTTCGATTTCTATGCTTCACCAGGAAACATCCCTTCCTGAAGGGTACATCTTGTCTCATTTACCGATTAACGCTCTTCTCGACCAACATTAGTGGTCGTTGCTTATCTGCCTTAATGTTTATTTCGATAGCAACAATATTTGCAATGAGACAGGCTATATTAGATGATATTGTACGAAATTTCTTAATCAGCCTTATATTTGTGAGCCTTTAGACTTTTTCTATTTAATTATGTTTTTTGTCCATCCTGTGACATCATTAAGTGTCATAGGAAATCATTTAAGCAAAAAACATCTTCATACATGATTCTGAAGGCTTCATAGCCAAGGCCCCAAACTCTCTCTTTTTCTGTTCTGCCTTTAATTATAGACTATCCTTCCAAGCCAGTCTTTGACTTAACTACATTTATAACTAACATAAATAACTAGGTGATATATTCAGTAATTTCATGGGCATTTTAATTCAGTTAGCAGCTTTCAAAAAAAAAAATCGCAGCAAACCCAAACTTGGTATTCCGTTTAGATAGTATTCCGCATCTGACTCAAAGGTTTGGGCCAAAATCCATCAACCGAAAGTGCAACTTGAATGTTTTTTAGTATTTCTTCAAACTTTATACTATCTACACAAATGAATCCCTATCACTTTTTATTTGAGACTTTTTTTTTTCGGGAACATTGAGTTTTTGGGGTTTTGGGGGAACACAGTAACGTTAAGCTTCCTTATAGTACTTGAATGCAATATATGGTTCTATCCCTTATATAATATTAATATTAATTACAAGCATTGCTAAAATTTCAAATTTGAAGAAAATCTGTTAACCAGAATTGTAATTTTACAGAATAGGTTTTTGAGTTTATTGAAATTTTTTCTAAAAATTCCATAACGATTTCCTTTAAACTTGGTGTTGATATGTGCGCAGATATAAACTTATCACCTTTATTTGAAATATTTTTCCCCAAAAAATTATTTTAGATAGTTTTGTGGAATCCGTGACCATAAATTTCAAGTAATATTCGTCAATATTTATAGCGTGCTCTACTGGGTCACAATATAATCACTTCTCTAACTGCCAGGTTAGTAAGGAGGTACTTATCTCCCTTATCACCTTTATATTTGTGTTAGGACAAAATGTAAAATATGAGTTTAAAGAAAATTTGACATTGTAAAGTTTGGCCAAGGAATCCCAAGTAGGTCACGCTCAGATATCATACATTTATTATTAATACATAATTCTAATTGGAGAGTACAATATTATGATTAATATTAAAACAACATTAAATATATATTGTACACATTTAGATCTTCCAAATAATACTATAAATTATTATATGAATACCTATATCGGTATTCAAATTAGCAAATATGTACATAACTCGAAACCACTGCTATCTACCGTAACTATGCTTAACTTCCCACAAACCAGCTACTACAAACAACACCTTACAAAAAACTCTTGAGCTCCTAAACTCATGTTAGCCTATTCCCAACCACATATCTTGACTACCTTGCACAAATCTGCTGTGTCGACTACGGCCCTGGCAAAACTACTGAAGTAGTTAGAAAATTAACTACTTTCTGGGCCAGAACTTACCGCAGATCATCCACAGAAGTAGGATCATCCTTCTCTTGTCGCGGCACCCACTAAAATGAATCAATCGCCATGCTGTTATGCAACAAGGTCATATCGACTTAGCAGTGTCCCAATTTCTCTAATTACTCCATTGCATAACTTTATATTTCACAACCACGGCACTGCCCTTTACACTCATTTGATATGTAATTGCACTAACAGGAGTAAGAGATACTCGTTTTACACCAGTTTTTTTTTCTAATTTAAGGAGCGCCAACATCTATGGTCATTGGCGCCCGGACCCTTCTCAGTGCACTGCCGGCCTCCGGACAGTATTCTCTCGTGAAAGACAACACTGTCCATCACTGGACAGTGAGCTATAGATGCTCCTAGGTAGAAGAAATCTAAGGGCATCACATCTGTACTCTAACCTGGGCCCTCCGCGTGGGAGTCCAGCCAGATTTTGTGTTTTCCTCTAAAGTAATCCTGATGAGGGAGAGTTTATTTCAACATACTACATACATAGAGTATTATTTCGAGACCATTGTTCAACTATTCGCAGACAACAATCACCCACACATTCAACTTCTAGGATAGTCTGTCCTTTTACAGCAATAAATAGATCGTTGGCGAATGCAACTATTATGATTTCATGGAAAAGCGTTCTTTTATAATGGAATCACATTGATTATTCCAAACCCCGGACGACATGACCCTTGTCAGCAACCCTGCGTTAATTTTATGCTCATTTTAACCTATTAGTTTAGTGAAATAAAATCAGCTATTAGGAAGTTCATATTTCGGGGCAATTAAATTTTTTCAGTGATCTAACATTGCTGCCGCATGATCGACGGAGGCACCTTTCACATCCAGCGACATTTGGGGATGCCCTGGGGGGGGGGATCCATACTGATTTCTACTAAGCAAATCATTTATCCTTAAATAGTGTATGATTCGGTTGATTAATCACTTCTATAAAAAATTCCTTAGACTGAGAAAGAAGATAGATTTGTATTTCTTAACACCATTTGAGACTTTGTTTACCTGGTTTAACTATAAATATGATTACAGATTTTTCTTCCATAAATTAAAAAATTTATCACGTTTAACATTTATTATAAAGTGTGTCTATAATAGAAGCAAATTAATAAATATCTTGATTAATTGTAATTTGTAATTGGTCCTGTTACACCAAGACACAAAAGGAAGACGAATGGACATCTAGAAAAAATAGAAATAAACATATACAAACACAAGACTATCCACAAAAACATAATGAATGGCCGAATAAACTATAATTCAAACACACTGAGTCATTCCTCACACCTAACTACATTACAAGCATACCACCAACTAGTATAAAAGACATATCTATATCTATGCAATATTATATATACCCACACATGTATATATAAAAAATATATGTTCACACACACACACACACACAAATAAAAATGCATGATGCATGCATCTCTTACTAAATTTTAGCCTGTGGAACTAAATTTTCTTCTTCCCCTGATTAAAATACAGATTATTTGCATGATATACTTTTAAAATTTCCTATCGCATCCCAATTAAAAGATACCTTAAAAAATGCCACCACATCTCTCTCAACATCTTAATTAATTTAAACATAAATTAAAATCATTTAAAAATAGCATGATAAATAAAAATAAATATATTTGATTTCCTCTATTATTTATTTTAATAACATCTCTAGCTTGACGTTTTTGCCAACCTTCTTACCTACTAATTTACCTACATATTTTCTTGTATTAACACTACTTGGATTTCACATTTATTTATTACATATACAACTTTTGACTGTCCATAAACTTTGCATTGCCTTTCTTTATCTATTCTCATTAATACAGTATACTCCTGAAATTTCTTATCGCCCCTCCTAATAAAAAATGACTTGATAATAAAACATTGAGCATACTTGACAGCACTATTAAAATTTAGTTATAAAGTAATCTTCACAACATGCTATTTATTATAACTATTTTCTAATGTCTAATCATATTTATAATAATCCCATTTTGTCATCAACTCACACACATAGTAACATAACCTTATAACTTCCTGCTCATATATACAACCAACAACCCAACAAATGTGGTGTAACAGGAACATTGCGTTGAAGTGAACTCTCTACACAAACTTGGTGAATTTGCTCTGACGATGGATGAAAATCAGAAACCGGCCAGGAACAAATGGAATATGATACTACAACGGATAAAATATCAGATGTTATCCAGCAATGCGGACCGGACCCATCCACACATTCAATAATTGTAATTTGATTATTGCTCTCTTCTGCTGGGTTTTCTTTGCATCAAATGACTTAATAATCGTTTTGATTTCATTTTGTTTTTTGTGTAAATGGGTCTCTATGTGTGTTAGTTAACAAAAGTCTCAAAAACGAAAAATCGCAGGAAGCTCAAACAGGAAGTTGATCTGTCTTCAAATCAGCGGGTATTATTTCTTGTCTTATATCAGCAACTAATAATAATAATAATAGTGTTTTATTAATATCATATTTACATAATTCACATAAGCAAAATAATAACAACTAGGCATGGACCAAGGTCCGTCCGCCAAGTTGTCCATCGGTAAACAAAATTTATGCTCTGTATTAAACAAAAAGTAAACACTGCTGTATTAGGGTTACATAATAGAAATAATCTAGAACAAGAACAAAAATAAATAGATAAATTAAAACTTCTACATTTAATAATAACCGATTATTATATTTAAATGAACAAATACTGATTTTCAAAATTTAGACGTAATCCAAAATTATTTCAATATATAAAATAATAATTTTTAATACTTAAGAACAACAAATTAGTTAACGAGAGGGCAGATTCATAAATTACCCGCCTAACAATTAAACTCATTAATTAAAAATGACCTATATTTCAATGCAGAGACAGTATATTAATAAAGTTTTTCCCATCCATAAAGACCATTTAAATAATTTATTACTTCTTGTAAGGGGACAAACCGTTTACCGAGCCATCTTGATCTGCATTCCTGTAATACAGGGCACAAACCAACAAAATGTACCACATTTTCTACATCGCCAGTATTACGATAGTGCGCACCTGTACTGACTTTCATCCCTGCTCACATGAAAATTCAATTTAAGTAGCTGGCCCCTCAATGATACTCTAATCAGACCAATTGCATTGCTATCATTAACATAATTATCAGACTCAAGTTCTAAATTTAATTCCTTGTACAACTTAGGGAATCTTGAATTATTCATACCATTACAACTAAATTACTTTTAAACTGTCTGGATAGCGCTTAACAAATGGTCTGCTGAGCCCTCGTAGTTGCACCCAATTACTTATCTGAAGAGCTATATTTACTGCACAGATCCGTGTATTCTTTAAACCAGTATAATTTTTTACTAATAATTGTATTGGCTAAAATTCTAGGGAGTCGTTGTTCCGGCATTGACAATACATTTTGAACGTATTTATAGTGCAAGTTAAACGTAAATAGAAACAGAGGGTTTGAGTTTGTTTCAGTATATAAAACATAATGCCGGGTATTCATAGGCAGTTTGAATAGTTTTTTCAGGAAAAAGGTATTTAATTTTTCAACTTCCTGGATACAAAGAAAACCCCACACTTACGTAACAAATTATAGCCCGCATAACCGAATTGAAAATAGTAAACTTAGCACTCAGAGGTACATCATTATTATTAATCAGATCTGTGTACGTTATCATAATATCTGACTTAGATAAACTTAACTTCTCTACAAAGTAACGGGTCAGGGATAATTTAGGAGTTAGGCCGACTCCCAAATACTTATAAGAGTTAACAATTTCTAAATGTTCCCCATTAATTTCCAGGTTTCCTTCCTCGTTAATTTGCCACCATTTCTAAACACCATAACCTTCGATTTATTCAGATTAATGGCTAAATTCCACCTATTAGAATATTCTCCCACGCGATCAATCATTTTTTGAACACTCGCGGGTCCAAAGTCAATTGGACAATATCGTCCGCGTATAGCAAGCATCGTATATTTTCTCGACCGATGTACAAACCACCCCCAATAAAATCATAAAAATCATTTAAAAAGAGTGCAAAAAGCCGGGGGGAGAGCAGAAAACCCTGCCGCAAACCCATCCTAGTGGGGAAGCTCTCGTCACTCCACTATTCGTCCACAGACAGCACTCGCTATTCGAGTAAATATTTTGGAGAATATTTATAAATTTATTCGAAACGCTTAGTGAGAATAATTTCTAATACAGTGCCTGCCTGGCATTGTCAAACGCTAACTTGAAGTAAAAAAAAAACGGATATACTTTTCTCCTTTTTTGGGCAGTTATAATTTCATTATATTCGTTAAACAAAATATATTATCTATTGTAGAGGATCCTTTACGGAAACCTGCCTGATACTGGTTTAATATACTGTTCTCATTTACCCACATTTCTAATCTATTCAACATGAGGCCTTCAACAATTTCGCTATGGTATCAATAAAAGAAATGCCACGTAATTAGATACTTCATTTTTGTCTCCCTTCTTATGCAAAGGGAAAATAATAGCTTTACTAAAGCTACTGGGGACTTATTACTATTACTACCACTACTATTACCCAAGCGGGCTGCATTTCTAATTTCATTCACAAAAAATTCCACACCCTTTTGTGGATCAAGAGGAAACTCGTGTTTGAAACTAGTTTTTCTTTAAAATATCTTTCATCTTTATCAGTCCAACAGAGTTTAGAGAGAAGGGGCAATATACAGTTCTGTTTAATTTCAATTTTTAACGAAATAAATAATGCTACAGGCATATGATCGGAATATATTTCAGGAATAACTTTAAAATCTACAACATAATCTAACATATCTGAAGCTACACAACATACATCTATCACTGAGCAGCCTGGCCCCTCTCTATAAATGTATATTCCCCCTGCTCATCTCCTTTAGCTCTACCATTCATAATAACAAGCTTATTATTGTCACATAATTCCAACAATTTTTTTCCATTAGAGTTTACTATAAGGTCGTTTGATTTCTAATAGAATTTAATTCAAGCCCCGTAGCAATACACTCTTTCGGAATAAGTTGACAATCACCTGAATTGCAATCCCCCCAAAAAATAATTTTACATGGGGTCATTAAAAAAATCCGATATAACCTCGAACTCTCAATTTGTTACAGTTTATATAAACCGGATATATGTATTACTCAAATCAGCTAATTTCAATATATTAAGTTACACATATCAATTGTTATAAATTCAAACAAATTTGAAAACCTACTTGTCTGCGCGGTAGACACTCAAGGTGCGGTTGCGAACGTACGCCAAGAAGCGAAATGAACGAAGCAAGAGAAAAGGCGACAATACAAACTAGTAAAGAAAATATGATTAAGAGAAAAAGGGGTAAAACTTACCTTGAGATGATGACGATCGAAGGTCAGCAGGCGACGGTGAAGGCGATCAGTAAAGCTGACGGTGAGCCGCCATGAGCAGCTGCTGCAGTTGGGCGCGTAGGGCTTGGGCTTCGGACTCTGACGAAGCGCCGGTGAGAATATCGTCGACGTACGCGACATTGAGAAGGGTGGCCTGAGCTTGAGGATGCTTATCCCCTTCATCAATTGCTAGTTGACGGAGAGTGCGTAGGGTAGATAGGGCGCGGCTGAGACGCCGTACGTCACGGTGTTAAGGCGGAAGGAAGAGATGGGGTCCTGATCAGAGAATCGCCAGATGATGCGCTGGTTGTCCCGCTGCTCGATCTGGCGATACATTCGCCGGATGTCGGCGGTGAACACGAAGGCTTGAAGGCGAAAGCGTAGAAGGAGAAGCGATATTCTCACCGGCGCTTCGTCAGAGTCCGAAGCCCAAGCCCTACGCGCCCAACTGCAGCAGCTGCTCATGGCCTGACGTTTTGGACCGGTCAGTAAAAGGTCATTCAGTGACCGGCCGTTAGAGGAGGCGCAGGAGGCGTTGAACACGACCCGCAACTTAGTAGGCGGGTCGTCTGGACGATGAACCGCATGATGCGGGATATAGGATGGCGGCGCGTCATCGGAACGCAGGACTTCCATGTGGCCGCTGCCCAGATAATCGCGCATAAATTCGCTATACGCCGCGCATAAGGCGGGTTTTTGCTTCAGGCGCTTGTCCAGCAGGAGGAACTGGAGGGTGGCGACGGTGACGGAGACCCAGAGGTGATCGTCAATGAGGGGGAGAGACACGATATACCGTCCACTGGCGGAACGCTGGACGGAGCGGGAGAAGAGGTTCTCACAGCGCGTTCGTCGGTGGTCAGAGGTAAATTTTCTGGCTCTTTATCGACCTCCCCGAAGCGGCGGACGATCTGAGTTAGGTCCTCCTCCTCACCTTGAGGAGAGCATGGGTGCAAGATGCACGGAGGAATGGCGATTGAAACGGGTGTCTTCGGGACTACAGGAAGTGAGGCGGTGGTAACAGCAACAGTAGGCGGGTTCGATGGAAGTGGTGGCGCGGGGCGTTGGCGTGAACTGCAAGAGGGGGGCTCGTTGTCGCGGGTGGATGCGGTAAACCGTACCCGTTTTGCATACGGCAGAGGGCGATAACGAGAGTGGTATGGAAGGCGGCTGGAGTACGCAAGGTAGGCGGGAGCCTGCCCGGGAGAAGAAGGTAGGGAAGGACATCATTCCTAAGAAGAACATCAATATCTCCAGGTTTATTAAATCGGCAGTCAGCGAGGCAAAAAGGGAAACGGTGGCGCGGTAATGCGAGAGGGTGGAGGCGTGGGAACCTAGAGTGGCGATTCGGGAGTCCAAACGCTGGAGTGGTAGGCGAAGGCGTTGAGCACAGGCGCGGGTGATGATAGTTACATGACTCCCGGAATCGACGAGGGCGCGGATAAGGTCCCCATAAGGAGGATTTTCTAGGCGCAGGCGAACGGTGGGCATGTGAGTACGGGTGGAGGCGAGCGAGGGGCGGCGTTAAGCGGGAGTGACGGTCAATAATCCAGCAGAGACGGGTCGGAGAGGTGCCGCCTACGTGTGCGTCCACGGGAGGCGGGAGGCGATTGAGGGCTCGGATCGGTAATGAGGGGTGGCAGTGATGGGCAGTCGGCCCACTGACTACAAGGAGGGGAGGAGTCACGCTCAGCCTCCAGATGAGGCGAGGAGGGAGGAGGGCTGGGGGCGGTGAGTGGTTGAGAGCTCGGGCGAAGACGGAGGGCGAGGGAGGCGCTTTGGGACGGGAGATGCAGAATGGTATGGCGGCGACGTCGGCACAGGTGGCACGTCTGTTCCGAACGGCATCGGTCATGAAGGTGACCGTCGGACAGACAGTTCCGGCACAGATGGTGGCTCATAATAAACTCGCGCCGACGCCTCACGGGCATTGATTTGAATGCCACACATTGGCGAAAAGTGTGGTCGGGGCCACGGCAGAGGCGCACAGTGGGAGGGAGCGGGGCCGCGACGGAGATGCAGTAGCCGTGGTGGATTTAGGCGGCGTAGGGCCGAGGGTGCGGGCGGCGCGAGGAGGCGAGGACAGGCCAGCAGACCTCCGCAGCGGGGATGGATGGCGAGAGGGAACCGAGTTGCGAGGGCGAGGCGACGGGGGGGTGATGCGACGCTGGCAAGGGGGGATGAGGCGTAAGGCGTGCAGGCGCCGCTGAAGGAAGGCTGTGACGTCCGCGACCGTGGGTAACTCGACAGTCGCATGTTCGAGTTCAAACGTTTCCCGGGTCCGGGCGTCCAAATGGCAAGTAATCAAGGAGAAGATGAGGAAGGAGGCGAGATCTGGGGCGGTTACGGTCAGTAAGGCGTGAGCAGCCTCCAAGGGGCCAGTAAGGATCCGCTCCAAGTTCTGGACGGATGGAAAGGGGGTTTGGGAAGGCACATCGAGGAGGCGCTGGAGAAGGGTCTCTGCGAAGTGCCGGCGATTGTCATGTGCCTTACACAAGGCATGCCAGGCGCGGCCAAACTGACCCTCCTCCAGCGGAATATTCGCAACGATGGCGCGAGAAGGACCTTCGAGTACCCCGAAAAGATAATGGAGGCGATCGATGTCCGAAAGCGACGTTTGATCAATTACGGTGGATTGGAACAGGGCGCGGAATTCCCCCCAGCGGCAGATATCACCGGAGAAGGTAGGAATGGGAATTGCGGGGAGGCGCGGATAAGGAGGATGGCTGGAGGAGGCGGTGCCGGCGTAAAACAGGCGCTGTTGTTTGCTGAGGACGGGCCTCACCGAGGATTTGCTGGATGCGAAAATAGATGAGGCGAATCTCCTGACATCCATCCTCGAAAGCCTCCCCCCTCGGAGAGGCCGTCTGGAAGATTATCCGCATGCTTCAACGACCTCGAGGAACGACTGAAATTCCTTTGCCAAGAGGTCTTCGCGGACAAATGCGAACTCGGGCGTAAGGGCGTTTTCCTTCCGTAATGCCAGCAGTTCCTCGATTTGACTAAGGAAGAACACCTTAGCTAGACGAGTTTGGCGTTCGAAGGCAGCTGTTGAAATAGGAGGCGTCCCGGAGGGGAGACGCTTTTTTGGGGTAGGCGACAAACAACAAGAAAATCGGTACTAAATCCGGCCCGGAGGACCACAATGTCTGCGTGGCAGACACCCAAGGTGCGGTGGCGAACGTACGCCAAGAAGCGAAATGAAAGAAGCAAGAGAAAAGGCAATAGTACAAACTAGTAAAGAAAATATGATTAAGAGAAAAAGGGGTAAAACTTACCTTGAGATGATGACGATCGAAGGTCAGCAGGCGACGGTGAAGGCGATCAGTAAAGGGTTAAGGAAAGTGGCGCGGATGTGTGTATGTGCTATGTAGGCGTGCGTGGGTGAGTGGCGAAAGAAGGGATATCAGGTGAAAGGAAGGGAGTTAGAGTGCTCCGTGGAAGCGGAGGACGCTGCTGTTGAACTGCCAGACGAATGTGCGTACAGCCAGGTGCGAACGATGTATCCTCTTGAAGGTGAGGGCGCGAGAAGTGCTACTTATTATTCACCGAGGAAAAATAAGTGAAGCTATCCGGGTGAATAGGCGCGTATAGGCGAATAAATGCACTACGAACTGCGTAAAGAAGCGGAAAACAAACTGCACAGGCGAGATGTAGCGGGAGAGTTATCAGGGCTCAGCGTTGGGCGGATGTGCCAGCGGAAGTAGTGGGGAAAGGAATATGAGGCGGAATGATGCAATGTGTGGGAAGAACTAAACATATTAGTAAAGAAAAACAGGGAAGAATAAAACGGAAATAGCTAATTGTACGGAGAACGCGCGCGCACGCACGGGCGGATGCACGCGTGCGTGAGCAGGAGAGCTGGACGCAATAACCACCGACCCAACACTACTATTCATCCTGATACCGTAAAGTGCTCCCCCCACAACAGCACACCGAATTTTGAAGTTAGTATAGTACTGACCCAACACAATTTGAATCCATCAAAGTATTTATCTAATAAAATGTAATCTTCTTCCTTAACATGCGTTTCAAACAAAAGAAATATATCAAAATCTTTAGCAAATTTAAAAAAATTTACCTTTTCTATTTTATTATTATATCCACAAACATTATAGCAAAAAATAGAAATATCATTGGAAGTAACTGATGTCCGCTGCCGGCTTGCTTTTAGTTTTTTGGTTGATAGCTATCATTAGCCTGCGGGCTGGTCATTGAAAACTGCTGATTGGTGAGGTTCTTTAAAACCGCAATCCCATCTTCTCCTTTTGACGTAATTCCAATGCCTCCCTCCCATAGAAACTTATGATTCTGATATATTAAATAATTGTAGCCCATCAGTATTTTCGCATCCGCAAGCACACTTCTAATTTTGTATCTTACTTCTAATAACTTTTTTTCCCCCTAATCTCATAAGGCAAATCTTTATTAACCCATATTCCCATACCCTTAAACTTTTTCGCACTTCTCAATATTTTAGCCATAACAGACTCCATAACAAACTCAACTAATATTGGCCTGTTATTATTATCTACTTTAAAAGCTCTATCAATTACTATATCATCTTCGATACCAAGAATACTGCTACATAAATCTTTAACTACGTTAACTCCATCTTTCACTGCGGGAATACCACCAAAAATCAGTCTCTTACGTTTAGAAAAAATAATATAACTGTCCAATTTACTTTTGAGTTGCAAATTTTGAATTTTTAAATTATTCATTTCTGTTTTTATCTCAGTAGGCACATCTACCAATCTCGCAATTTGAGTTTCAATTCTATTAAAATCTTCTCTTGTAGGCAGTGAGTTTATTTTAACTAACACCTCATTTACTTTGCCGAATAAATTTTCCATATTTGCTGCCGTAAACTCAATATTATTACTCGGTTCTGCGCCCTGTTGTTTTTTACTCATTTTTATCTCAGGCAAGCTATTGCTTCTTCTTCCTTTTGCAGGTTTATCTACTGACTATCTTGCAGTATTATCAAAATTATATTTAGACTGTGTACGATCACACATAGGAATTTGAGAGTAGCAGTTATCTCTAATCAGTCTAATTTACGAATGCACGTACTAGATTTGTAACAAAGTGGGCGTGTCTACCTGCTGCTACTGTTCTCCCTCTACCTGTTGTTATCAGAAACCAGGTGCCCCCTCTCCACTGATCACATAGAGACGAACCAGATTCCAACTTCTAAAATTAAAAGAATCTACCTAATTTAATTAACTATAATTTCTGTCCTGCGGGTAATATTTCTGTCCTTTATCAGCAACTATCAACTCTAGCGAAGCCCTCGCTGGACAAGTTAGATAACTTGTAATTTGGCCCATCTTTACACAAAGTTCTGCAACCTATTGTTCAAGTCTCCTTTGCCAGGGCAGATTATTTTCGCGTCTCCTTGCTTTCTTTTGCTGGGCGGACTGACCTTTAGTGTTACTAATGGGATGATGTTTAGTGTAAATCTAATGCGGATATAATCAGTACGACTTATATTGTGTTATTATTATTATTTCTTTTTTCAAACCTCAGTAATTTTTACTGGATATAATGTAATGTGTACGGATGAAACCAAGCACATTATTATTTATTGTTCATTCAAAAATTTTCGGACAGTTGGCACGTGTTTAACATAACGCTTTCTGGAGGACCATATAAATATTTCCGTCCAATTCAAGGGTGGCTATACTTTCGTGCAATTCGTGGGGCACTGTCCCAGTTGCCGAGAGGACTATGGGTAATACTCGGACAGTCTCCACTTCCCAAAGTCACTTCATTTCAAATCCAAGCTCTGCATACTTCCGCTTTTTTTCCGCCATTACTTGTAGGAGCTTGTTGGTGTTGGAACTGTAATGTCCACAAACATTATTCTCTGTAATGCCCTCTTCTCCTTTTCATTAAGCAGAATATTGGGTCACAGAATATCATAGAACAGTGATGGACTGTTCTGTCAGCGAGCACTTCCGGTTGTAGTACAGTCTTCAACTATTAGACTCCAATACAGATTGAGGCTAATACTCGTATTATGGCATACTTTCCTCTATCAAACCAGTCTTTAGAGCAAGTTTCCCATGTATTATCTGGGCCAGTTGATTGTGTCAGTGGAGGTAGTCAGACTGCGCCAACATTTCGCACGAACTTATTATATCTGGATGGTTTCCAACTTCTGGTGATACAGTCTACATCTATCATCCAACACCTTAATTATGTATCTCTCATAATTCCTAATGCGGACCACTTTGTCTGGATAGCTGTGATAATTGGACAGCCATTTCGACTAGAAAATAGTCAATAAATCTTACTTTTCTTTTCCTGGAAAGTTATGTTTCATTTGTAAAATTATTAATTTTATTCTGACATTTTTTTCCATGATAATCTGCTCCATTTTGTGCTTATCGATCATCGACCGGGAACTGATTCTGTCCTGTAAAAGTGTAAGATATCCCACTGATAGGAGAAAGACATCCTGAAGATGATGTGTGTTCGAAACGGTCGATGACCATAAAATGAAGCAAACTATCAAGGAAAAAATCTTGTGAAGTTTTCCAGCACTAGGAACCAACCATCTTGCAAAGTAAATAGTGCCAAAAATTAAATCATTCTTTACCTTCTTTCCAGGTTATCTTCAGCAAGTTATTGAGAAGATTGTTCTTAATTCTCATCCTTAATAAAGGAAGAAGAAAGAAAATATTTACTACACATTCTTAGAAAGAATTTTTGATGTGTTAAGACCTAAATATATTTCTATTAATAATGAGAAATAAACAATTTATTTTTGTTATGCTTTTTAAAAGGGCTTCTCTGTAATTGATGTACAAAAATCTTGAAGAATTATTGGGCGAACTTTAATTAAACGATGAAAAAATGTAAATAAAAAATGAAATTACATTTTTTTTATAATTATTTTGTTTACATAAATAATGGTTTAAATCTCAATGAGGAAATCATTTCATTGAAGACAGAGTAATGTTAATGAGTTGACTTCAACGCCATGAAGTAATACCACTGGGTATTTTCTTTCTTCGTATGTCATTCACCACACTTGCTTTTTGTATTCTATTGTACAGTTGCAAATAAATTATTGAAGGAGAGAAAAAAGTAAATGAGTTGACTATGTTGATCATAATTAATTATTATGCATAAGGCATGCATTTGTTAATAAAGAACAATTTACTTAATATACAATTTCGGGGGTGGCACAATAAGCCTCTGTTGGCTGCAGTGCCGGGATATAGCCCACCCGAGGTTGGATAATAATAATAATGTACAATTTCTAAAAAAAATATTACTGTTTTATTAATCTTTACAAAATAAATCTTATACTTGACCACATATGTATGTATATGTCTTCTTCGTATTGTGGGTAATCTGTGGTTTCAGGTAATCATCAGATTGTTTTACAAACGGTCTGTGATCGATTAGAACATTCTTTCTCAAATTGGGAACCGTGAGTTGACGGTTGGGGAGCCGCGAATAAATGAGATATAATAAAATGAAATTTAATAGATTCCATTAAATAATTAAATATGCTTACAGGAAACTAAACATAAGATCTAATAAGTATTTTATTTTTGCATAGCATTTTTACTATCATAATTCGAGAAATTATAAAAATATTCCTAGATTAGAAATATTACTAGAAATAAGTATATAACTTTCTGCTGGCCATTTCTTTCTTTGAACTATGAATTTATTTTAATTTCTTGAATGTATGAACGTCATTCTTAACTGTTGAAGAAAACCATCTTATTACCGAAATTTTTCTAGGCAGTGACTTTGTTTTGAAGGTAGCATATCTCTCTGATAGCTTTATAAATTGAATTCTTTAAATGTCTTTGCATGGTACTAAGACTTTCTTGCAAATAGTAGACAAAATTCATCCTTCGAAAAGAAATTGCTACTCTGGTAGAAATACTTGGGTAATTATTCACTTCAGTATGCTTTCGTTGACTGTACTCATGTTTAGAGGACACTTCAGAGCTGAATGAAGAATTCAAGGCTATTTTTAAGAACCATTGACACGATTTAGCGTTCTGAAGAATGGAATAAAATAAATTGGATCAAAGATTCCTTCTATTGTAACGTAGTTAAATTTTTATTTTCTAGGTCCCAATTATTGAACTACAATTATCAACAAGAAGCAAGCTATTGTAACTAGAAATAAATGATTGGAATGTTGGGCGCCACGCTTTTTGAAGTTAAGTAATTAGAAATCCAGTACTTACTGTACATGCCATTCAAAAAAAAAGAAATACAGCTGAAAGCATATATTTATTGTCAGCATATGCTCAGTAAGCAGATATATTTCTTTCAGATAGCAAACTATTAAAGATTTACAAATACTTTGATTAATATTCGGAAAATATACTAGACATATATAGAAAGAAATATAGTTTGTAGATAATAGAATTACATAGAAAAGCAGTGTAAAGAAATAGATACAAATAGTAAAATATTAGTTAGCAATTGCTTAAAGGTAAGTATTGACGAACAATAATAATGAAGTCAGCCAGTACTCTGCTACTAGTTAGCTCACTTCCCATTCCTACCATTCACTTTTAGCCTCTTCTCACTACGTTTTGTTACCACTGACGCGGCCTCAACCCGGAATCTCAACTATTTTTCATGAAAATGGCCACGGAAACCTAAAAGATCATCGCCCGTGTAACTACTATTCTAGCTCTCTAAGTAGAATTCAGTTAAGCAGTGTTGAATAAATACATAATCAGCTAAAAAGCTCGCTGAGAAAAATTAAATCTGCATACATGTTTATATAAATATAAAAACATTTCTCTAGCGAACTTCAATAATTCAGCCGTTGCCTTCAGATTAAAATTGATGAGCCATAGCTCTTAAGGTTTGGTATACATTTCCTCGCATCCTTCCATCACGGTAAGTTCCTTGAATAATAAGGGCTATTACCAATCTCTATAATGCGCACTAAATGATTATTCAGTTTTTTTTATTTATTTTCTTGTATATCCATGGGTATATCAGTATTGATCAGAAATAATTCAATTGAGTATGTTTTTTTTAAGTATTAACTTTATTATTCTTTAAGTACTATTCATTATATTTCTTTAAGTATTATTCTTTATATTTCTTTAATTATTGTAGGCTCCACACCTTGTGTTTTGTCTTTATTGTACATATTATGTTATGTTGTTCTTTTTGTGTATATACAAGTATATATCTAATTTCAATGAATTTTATAAATTTTAAAAAAAGAAAGAAAAAATGTTCATGTTTTATGAGAATATTGTATAGTATTTTGCAAAATAAAGACTTTTTCTTCTTCTTCCAAAAACATTTCACAATAGTTAGTACTTTTTCGACAATTAAATATCGTCATAGGTCCGAAGAGAGTGAAATAAAGCAGAGAGGGAGACACAAAAATTGGCAACACTCATTAGTTAGGCCATACTAGAATGGGAGAATCTGTTTAGATACAGCGTGCTAGCCCGAGAGGAAGAGTCTTCCAACAGTTCATAAAGCAGTCACAAAGCGTCAACAACCTTTTCTTTACTCACTTTAAATCTCTCACTACCATTTTATACATTCGTGTTAAGTTTAGGCAGGTTACTTTCCTTATTATAGTGTTCAGCATTACTTCCAGTTTATTATCTCATAAACACAATTCTCTCCTTCTCATACCCATTATAGTAACCAAACAACAGTAATCAGTTTGGTTTATGTGAAATTGCTATATGAACTGGCTGAAGTAAAAAAAAAAAAGTAATAAGGTATAATAAAGTAATTAAGGAAAATAACTAAATTTCTCAAAAAAATAATATATTTGAAAATAAATTTATCATATAAATATTGTATTTCCAAACAGTTAAATGGATAATTATTTGTATAATTATGGGGCCAATTTTATGAATTAGAGAATAAAGCACCTAATGTTAATATAATGATGACTGATAAAATAAACAATTTTTAAATGCACTATTACAATCAAATGGTAATTCTGTCAATTTGAAAATTATTCTATGAATTACGCAAATTATGTGGTAAAAAATTAGTAGGATTTTTATTTTTTAAGAGATTAGCCTAAGTTAAATTCACTATTGTAGGTAAAAAAAATTATACTGTTAACAATCAAAATTCCACCTTTTTTTCTTTTCTTTTTCAAGTATACTTACATATACAAGACGATATTAACAATGAAAGAAGAACTGAACAATTTGATGTGTTTTCTATTGCAGTTTTCACATTTAAAAACCATACCAGTACAATTGTTCTCATTGTCCATATAAATGTTGTTTAAAACAA
Source organism: Triatoma infestans (assembly GCA_011037195.1). Lineage (NCBI taxonomy): Eukaryota > Metazoa > Arthropoda > Insecta > Hemiptera > Reduviidae > Triatoma > Triatoma infestans. The sequence goes on along the minus strand of JAAEAF010001990.1, from coordinate 91,641 downwards.
AAAAATTCCTTTCACAAGTTTATAACAATGAGCTAGTGTAATCCGTCATTATAAAGAATGAGTAATTTTCACGATTGATCCAGATTTAACTTGTGTATCTTTATGCATCTGATAAACTATTGGCTGTTTGTTATGAATTCTTAATCTTTCTTTAATTTTCCTCCTGCAAAGTTATAAAAATAAAATAATAATAGCCTTTATTTGGTTTTAGATTACATTAATGTGTAAAGAACCCCAAACAAAACACATTATCTTCACGAAATAAAAGAAAAGATAACTTAAACAAACCAACTAATAAGACTAAAAGGTGCTGGTACAGTGTGCGCTCTACCGTCATGATTTTGGTTTAGTACATACTATCCACAAAAATTAAAACTATTATTTTCAACCATTTATTATCACGGCTGAATGTTACTTATGGTCATCTCTCATGATGATAAGCGTGCGAAAATAAAACAGTGATCCACTTATTTTCGAGTTTGACCGGCTAATTTTTTATTTTTATTAACAAGTAGTACGTAGTGCGGAGCCTCTGAAAAGAGATTACTGAATGCCTTACTCTAGTTAGGTTATACTTACTAGAGTAGAGCACATATTTTATACAATAGATATCATCAAGTTTGGTAGAGCGCATACCATACCGACACGACTAAAATAAAATATGGGATTTTCATTACTTATGTCACTATTCATGAAAAAAATTGAAGACAAAAAAGCATATTCCTTCTTTCTAAGCATTACTTCTGGATAAATAAATTATTCCAAAATAATTGGTGCTTACCCGATTGCAACCACGGCTTCGGATTTGGATTTATCTCCATTAGCAGTCCAAAGACCAATTTTGTCCATTTTTGATCTAACATTAACGGTTGCGCCACATACTTCATCAGAGTGTTCATCAAATGTTTCTCCAATCATACATAACATCTATAATTATTTCCACTATTAGAAATATCATTTCAACAGCGAGAATTGTTTAACAAAAAATAATATTTATACTCACTATCTCCAGCCAGTAATTATCTAATTCAACCTCTCGTTGTTTTTTTTCTAAACTTATTAGCCATCTGCCACCTTCTTTATTTGCTGCATCTTCCCACATTGGCTGAATACCTTTCTTGAAGAGACAGTAATCGCAACCTTGTTTTAATTCACTAGCTGCTTTGATATGATTGTATAAACTAAAATTGAAAGCACCTTTTGAGTGATAATTTCAGAAAATTGAGTTACTAAAAAAATTATATTTTACATACAGAAAATAAATCTTAGAAAAATGCAATTAGTATGAAGGATAAAATAAATTAAAATCAGTAGAAAATTTTTAGAAAGTGTGGCAATTTCTTTCAATATTCTTTCCTCAAACAAATTTTAAATCAGTTTTTTTCTGTCGCAGGATCATAATTTATATATGTATTTCCAAATACGATATCTGTGGAACTGTAAGATAATCGAATGTTGGCACAAAGAATATATTTATGAAAAACGAGATATTCACATTTTAAACCTGCTTTTAGCATTCTTCTTGCAAAGCAATAATTGCATACCTCCAAAAATCTTCTACAGTATCAAAACTAATAATTTCTTTTAGGTTTTGCTTCCAATCTTTCCTCCGGTCATTCTCGATGTACCAAAGTGTCCAGGAATTTTGCAATGGATGTTTAATTTGTAGATCAGTTATGCTATGTTTGTCGACTTCCTAAAAAATAAAAAAGCAAAAATAGTTGCTTATAAAACAGCTGTTGGAGTACAATGTAATCTAATTTTTTTTTTAATTTAAGGCATGTCATCTATGGTCATTGGCGCCCGGAGCTTTCTCAGTGCACTGCCGGCCTCCGGATAGGGTTCTCTCGGTACAGGCAATAATGTCCATTACCGGACAGTGAGGTATAGAGGCTCCTGGGAAGAGAAAATCTATGGGCAGCACAGCAAACTCGAACCTCCTCTGGAAGTCCAGTGCGCTAATCACTTCCCAGTTTATATTTTTAACACATGTATAATTTATATTTTGTGGACAGAAAAAAAATAGTTTCTCAGACATATTTTTATAAAAAGTAGTTCAAAAGACTGAAAAATTATCCTTTGTTTTCACTAGAGATCTATTGTAATCTAAGACTATATAAAATTTCCAACACTTAAGAAAACAGTTCTTTTTTTGGCAATTCGGAAGTTTAAATCATTTAGATAATCAATACTTCTCTTCAAGATACTTGTTTGAACAAAAATTTAGAAATTTATTATAATATAAATATAAATTATCTAAAATATCCAATACTACATAATACATTTGTGTATGTGGTAACTTTTGCAATACCTCTTCTGAAGGCTTGTTCCCAGCCATTTCTTTGTTAGCTTTTTCTGAGACAGTCGAATCAACTTGCATTTAACAAGTTTTCTGTATGAAAGCTACACTATAATTATAACAATGATGTTAGTTACACGTTAAAATAAAAATTAAAACAGCATTCAACAGTACACGTCTCTTAACCTTACGATATGGTAATCTAAAAAGAAACTTGAACCATGAAGTATGGGATATTACCATCTAGCAGTGTTGACCACAGAGTAATAATATGATATTAATTAATATCATTAATTGCTATACTATTGATATTAAATAATTGACAATTGTTATCACTTATGATTAAATTTAGAAATAAACTTCTAAAGCGATCATACCTGAAAAAGAAATTATTAAAAAGTTTAAGAAATTCTGAAAAATTTCTAATTTTTATTAAATGAATAAATAGCCAAGAAGTCTAATCAATAAACGTTTTTTTAAAATTTTACTAAATTACTATATTCTTACAAATTTAAGAATATTGGAAAGTTTGTGCAAAAAAATTGGTAAGTTATCTTCTTTGTAAAATTTCCCAATTTGCAACTAAAAAAAGTGTTGTCTCCTTACTTTTTAGGATCACTAAGTAATTATAATACTTCATTGACCATATTTTAGACAAAAATAATAATATCATCATAAAAACATTCTATTTGGACTATATAGCTAAATGATTCTGAATTTGAAATATAAACTTAGTATCAAATATTTATTTAGAATCTGCGTGAAGGTATTCTCATTTTATAAAGTAGTCAATCGAGTGTTTGAAAGATGCTTACAATTAAATCGTAATTATCAAGTAATATTATAAAAGAAATGGTAAAACAACAAATGTTCTCTTTAAAGAAGTGAAACTTTTATAAGTAATCTAAGAAGATGCCCCCCATTTTGAGAGTTTACGTTTGTAAACTTCATACTCAATAAGTCTTATTTTTTCCAGTAACTTTATTTTCTGTTTTCAAAAGTAAAACTCGATTCGAACAAAAAAGTAGGAAAGTTATTAAAAGGGAAAGAGGGTCATTTTGTTGGTCGCGCTACGAGGAACCTACACTGTCAAGAGAACAAAACGGTAGAGTTAGTAAACAAACGACAAATCGAAAATATTTAATTTTTGCTTTGCGTTAGACAACTCTCCATAACATCTTGATGTAAATTAAACAATGAACTTCTTGAAATTTTTAAGGAGCTGTTGTAATGGTAACCGCTAAAGACGGCCTTTTTCTAAGTGCTATCAATTTATCAGTAATTTTAGGTTTTATAGGTGTTTTAATTGCTTGGTACGAATATGGTCGGTACCAGCACTGCTGAAAATACGTCTACACCTCCTTCTAATGCTGGAGGTGAGTTTAATCCGAATAATTCGAATCAGTGGGGTTGGCAACCCAGAAGAGGAATCAGAGGGTTTTGTCCAGGTCCAAGACGAGGAATGTATGTTAGAGGTGCATATATGTTTCCTGGACCTCGTGGATACGTAATGCCTCCTCAGCAACAATTCTACAATCCGGTATAGTATATTTGTAAAATATTTCTTGCCTTAGTAATGTAAGGAGCAATCAGCCATCCTTGTGGCTTACCAATAATTACAATTTCTCTATTTCCTTATCTCTGTTTAGGATTCTTATTACATTCAAATATATTACAAGTCATGGCTTTATATCTATTCAGATTATGAATGTTAATACGTTTCTATAAGATTACATTCTTTTAAAAGAATGCCGTTACTAACTTCTATCCACATTCCCTGACAAACTTGAAAGTTGAATTCCTTGTTAAATTTTGGATTCTCACCATATAGATCTGTTTAATTCAGCCATATAGAATCTGATTAATTCAACTTAAATTAAATTTTAAGTTTTAATCTAAATGCTTTATATCACTTGAGATTTATCCGTATAAATTTGTAATCTATTTTAGGTTTATACTGATATATGCACCAACAAATATCAATACCGGTTTATTGATACTAGGCCAAGGCAACAGAGGGCTTGCCTTTGATTAGTCTTCATGAATAATTGTAAAAATGTGTAGAAGGACAAAGCCAAATCCACTATTTCTGGAAGTTTATGGACCCTTGCCTTTCAGTGTTTACCAGACGTATAGTCGTAAAATGTACTGTGTAAACGAGTTCCCATTGTTATGAGAATTTAAAGGTGTAATGGGCTGTTTGTGTTTAGCATATGTATATTCACAAAAAACATTGTTTTGTACACATCAATAACCTAATCAAGTTATTTCTTATTGAATCCCAGTATTCATTTAAAAAATAATGAATTTGCAAATTAAATATAATTGAGAGTATTCTTTTGAGATGATATATCATCCCATAACTTTAATATTGTTTGACATATCACTACGGTATGATACCAATACATATTTTTATAAATAAATGTATAATTTGCAAGTTTGGTTACCATATATTTCAGCGGAAGCCAATCCCATGGAATCCAAGAACACCTAGACTTCCACACTTTCCAACTACACCTGTGGAACCTTTCTTGCCCTATCAGCCTCCCTGGTCTAATGCTCAACCAGCTCCTCAGCGTACAGAAGAAGAAGCTGTGAGTTTTTTTTATCATTGCTTTATTAGATGTAAATTACTTTAAATTATTTGTTATATGCAATAATGTATAGCTGTTTAAGAGAATTTTTTTTCCTATTGTTATAAAAGAATGAAGGAGCACCTCCTAAAAAAAAGAAGAAAACAGTAAATGGTACTACTCGGCCTTGGGACCGTGAAGCTGCTGAAAAAGCTTTAGCTCTGGAACTTGAATCACAGAAGAATGCTGGGGCCAATGCAATAGTAATACGCTTCCCAGATCCAGAAGTGTCAAAAGAAATTGTACAACAGTTTCATCCATCTATAGAAAATGTTCATTTTCAGGCACCTTGTGGGGGAAGGTATATCTTCTTGCAGAAATCTGTTATTTTGCTTAAACAATACTAATTATTATTAATTGGTAATCTTCTTTATCAACAGGTATTGTTTTGTAACGTTAAAAGAAGATTCAAATGTTGAAAGAGTTATGAGTGAAATAAATAAAATTAAATTTGGTGTAGGTCACTTGCAAGCTGAAAGGAAAGCTCCAAAAACTGAGGAAAATGTAGGGCCTGAGAATATAGATCCTTTTACGTAAGTAGAAGTTTCTCTTTATTACTAGTAGCCAGTTTATATATATATATATTTTTTTTTTTGCCGTACTATAAAAGAATTCAGTTGAACCTAGTTTTTATATTTTTTTGAGTTTACTTTGAAATATATTGTTAAAGGTTATATGTTGGGAATTTGCCTACAAATATAAGTACCTTGGAGGTTAAAGAGAAGTTCCCAACCGCCATGAGAATTGATGTAGGCTACGCGCAAAAAATGAAGTTCACAAGGTAAATTTTTAACTGTGTGTACTTTGCTATACAATTATTTCTTTGATTATTCTATAAAAAAGAAGTATTTCATATAAGTTCCAAAGTGTAAAAATCTTAAATTAGGTTTGTGAAAATTGCAATATTTAAAATTTGTAATTAGTATAATTTTTACTGTGTATAGTAACGGTTTTCAAAAATTTATGAAACATATTCTACTAACACATTAACTTGCATCTTAGTTGATAGAGATAAATATGATACGGGTATGTTATTGGAGTGAATATTTTCATTAGGTATGCCTTTGTGAGGTATTCGACAGCCGAAGCAGCATTTGAAGCGTATAAATCATCAGTGAATACTATTATTGCATCACGTTCTATTATTCTAAGATTTAGAAGGCATAAAGCACCGGTCGGTCCTCCAGGGGAAACACCCGCGCCTAGTATTATTGAAGCTAAGGTATTTAAAAATATCTTTTAATTTATGATGTCTTGTTGATGTAATTGTGCATCTGATTAATCAGAAATTGTAATTGATAAATGTAATTTTTGTAATTTTTTTCATTTCATGTCACTAGCCTGGAGAAACATTAACTGTTGGTGCAAAACTGAAGGCAAAAAAAGAAAAAGCCAAAGCAGAAAAGGTACGAAAATTAATCTGTCTGTATGCTAATCTCATTAAGTGATATCAGAAATTTATTTTCTTTATAAGTATTAAGTTGATTTGGGAATTTCGCTGTATTGTTCTTTATTATTGCTAAATGATAGAATTAGAATTGAAAATAAGCGAAGAAGGAGGGAAAAAATAATGAATTCAAAATATGTAACTTCAGAAGGAAATTTAATTACGAATTATCCCCTAAAGAACTCCTTATTTGGCCTCGGGGCGGTAGAAGAATCAGAAGCTTCAAGAAATCTCTGGTTTACTACAAAGTTAGGCCTAAAGACTGATTTGTAACTGTTCTGGAAATGCACACAGAACTGTATTCCCCATATCTGCACTACCTCAATGAATAAACATGTTGTAAGCTCAACGATATCTTTGATTCCGTATTAAAATTTCAGCCAAATTAGAATGAATTCTATAGTCAAATTTGCTACAACTACATTCTCGAAAAGTTATCCACGAAGGAAATGCTCGTAACGGAAGCAGGTAACTGCTGCTCAGTTCTTATTGCTGGAGATCCCAACAATAAAGTGAAGCGTCACTGCCCAGTTACACTGTTCTTTTAGATGGAATGTTTTCCAGTGAGCCATTTCTTAATCGACTTTAATGTTGGATCTGTGTGTAGGACCTGGAAGTCTTGCTATCTGTATCTGCCTTCTTTTCCTCTTCTGCATACCTGATGGATTCATCATTGTATGCAGATCGGTCAGTATTTGTTGTCCCCCGGCAACTGACAAAAATTGAAATATTAGAACTGAAAGGTTATATATTATAAAAATCAAGTTTAGGCAATAACCTTCCTACATCTTAGGGCCAATTTATCGATTTTTATTTTCAATTCAGTAATTACTTATTCAAAGAGCATATTTTTCGTATTATGATATTTATAGTACGAAGTATTTTGGCGCTAGGAGATCGCCTAACTAATTTTGTACCAAAGGATTTGCAAGATTACAATTTTCGCATTGGGCAATAAAAAACCTCACAAGTCACTTTTTACTTCAGAAGCCTTTAACTGCGAAAACTGTGAAGGACAATTGAAGAGTGAATGCGATCTAGATTTACCAACCAATTAACCCTTCCTACTCTCATAGCTGCTTCTTTTGATTAAAGCCGCAATTTTCTTAATAGAACGAGTTAAATAAGACAAAGAAAGATTGTCTTTTGCGAGATCTGATATCATACTTTGGAATCCTTGAAATAAAGCTGTATTGGGTTATTTTTACAAATGTACCATAGATGACGTATACACACATATATCACAAGACAGTTGAACGCAACTATTGAACCGGGTATTTCTACAAGGGGCTTTCGTTATGTGCATCATGGTCTGAACAAATTTTTACCAGTATCTGATGGAAGAAAATTTTAAACTAGTTAGAACGAACAAAAAGAATCCGGAATCTCAAATATTTTTAAGGAAAAGAAGTCTGTATGGTGGACACAATCTCAGATATCTGATCAAATGGGTAATTTTGCATATTCCAATGCGAAGTAAAGGCCCTAGACCAACGGCAACTTGCTTGCGGCGTTTTATTAATTAGTTATTTTTGAATTAGAGACATTTTTGCCGGATTTTACCTCGAGCAAGCGTTATATTTTTCTGAAAACATCGACACATCGCCATGGAAAGCGAAACTCAACACCAGATCGCGGCAGGGTCCTTGATTGATGGATGGTGGTGATGAAAAACCATTAAACAATTGTTCTCGGATTAGAGGGTACACCATGAGGGTCCTACATATAATAGTCATAAAATGTTACAGCCATAAACATTTAAAAGTCATAAAACTGATCAGGAGATAGCTGCCATTAGAAGAAATGATTAAAAAAATAAGGTTAAACAAAAAATACAAAATGAAAAATAACGGCGTTATTTGTCCAGATTATTCCATAATATGACAAAAATTGACGCAATAATCGTTCACAATTAAATATTGGTTCTAAAGTTAAGAACAAAATTGAAAATAATAAGATATAATATAAATAATTATCTAATAATGACGAAGATGTAAATTTACTCCAAAACTTAATTTAAGTTTCATATTCCCACTTATTGATAAATAAAATGTTTTTAATAATAGCAACAACTAAAGGTTTTAGTCAGTTATAAAAAACTCCATCCTAAACTTGTTAGTACATAACAAAACTCTTTCCAAAACATTGTGTCAACTGACTTTGCATCACACTGTTGATCAAGGCACTCTGATCATGGGCGAAAGCCAGAAAACGGTCAATGACCATAAAATAAACACGCTATCACGGAAAATATCTCTAATGTAAACTTTCTTTTACTTTCAGATAATTCTATTGGTTTATGATATAACGAACGCAGCAAGTTTTATCAGAATAAACGATTGGCTGATGGCACTTAGGAAAGTACAAATGGACTCTTCGCCAAATATTGCTTTAATAGCTAATAAAAGTAACATCGTCTTGTTAACAGTTAGATTACAAATTGTTTGTTAATTTTATTGATAGATGCAAATTATTGTAATCTGAGTTGTCTCTACTAATCATGGATCACTCGCCATAACACATAACTTTCTTCTACTACCTTATCAATATTTATTCCAAACTTGTTTCTCTTGCTTTAAAGGAAATCTTTTAACAACAATCTGAATTCTTCTGATAGATTCCAATTCACCGTGGTAGTCATGTAACTTGGCTCTCAACTTTAGCGCACGAAATAACGGTTCTTTCGCGTAAAGTTAACATCGAGAATAAAAGTCGGAGTCACACTTGTATTCACATGTAGCGGACCTGTTGGCGAATACATATATATACCAACATGCATATATACCGAAAGGCTCCAAAATAAAAATCGCTGTTATGGAGGGGGGAAATGCCTTCGCACGAGTGTGGGACTCGCACCCACTAAAAACCCCCTCCTCCCTCGCAGGCATCCGACCCACCCCGGAACTGCTAAGGTATTACTTCGGGGTGCTGCCTCGTAATATGCCCTAACAAGCCCTCTCCAGACTAGCTGGACCCCGTCCTCGGGAGGTCGAGATGCCGGTTCATCTCAATAATCTTCATCCGAAGGACAGTCCGGATAAAGATAGCAACCTTGTCCCATCGGTCTCTTCAGATTAGCATGGTCCTCACCAGCGTTTCCGGGGTAACCCTCCCGATTTCAGCCTCCAGCCCTTTCAACCTTTGCCCTTCTCTTGCCCACCTCCCGCACTCGAAAAAGGTGTGGCAGGCATCGTCGCCGTATATGCACGCCGAGTTTCTCACCTTCTCCACCCTTAGCAGGTAAACGGGAAAACAACCGTGCCTCGTGAGAAATTGGGTGAGAAAGTAGTCGACCTCACCGTGCTTTCTACTTACCGATTTCGCCAAGCTTTGGATGAGTCTTGCCGTCCACCTACCGCGATACTCATTCTCCCAACACTTCTGCCACCTCATCATCATGGTCCTCCTGGCTACCAATCTGGCCTCCGCCTCTACAATCTCGGCCCGGACCTGGCATCTCTCCCGCGCCATATGGTCGATAGGAGCTACCCCTGCAACCACCAAACCCACAGATCCTGACACAGAACGGTACGCACGCAGAGCCCCCTCCTCTGCACCGCGGCCCTAGCCTAAACCTCGCATCCGTACAAAAGGATGTCATTCGTGACGGACATGAGGAGCCGGCGTCTGCTGGCCCTCGGTCCTCCCACATGCCATCAGCCTGCTCAAGCTCGTAGTTATCCTCGCCGCCTTCTCGCTGGAGCGCCGCACTTGCTCCCAGAACGTCAGCTTGGCGTCTGAATGCATTCCCAAAGTACCTGACGAAGCTCTGAGCTTTCAACGTTCTACCATCGATCCTCAGGCCCCAAGGTCCGGTAGGCCTTGGCACTACATGGGTGCCACAGGGTTAATCTCTTTTGTTTGTTAGATTTTAGATTTTCCTCTAAATTATGCCTAGATTTTCTTTTAATTTCATTTAACAGTCTGCACAATATAAAACTACATTTCTTACATGAAACGTTTTGTTCAGAACGCTAATATGAGGTAAAGTGTTTGCAGGAGGTTCAGGGAGAATAGTCTCCTTGCTTGTTCTAAACTGTTCTTACACAGTAGGTAGGTGGATAGGTCTGGAATATGTTGACTATTTTAGTTTAAAGGCAATTACACATTTAGTAAAAATATGAAGAAAATTATTCAATCGAAACTATGGGAATTGTAGTAATGAGAAATGATTGTTTTCACCAGAGTTTTACTGCTTCAAGAGAAAGAATTATGTCTTTGTGAAATTGAGTCTTCAACGTAAATAAATGTGTTGAGGTGATCAATACTTTAACAGAAAAGGAATCCGCAAAAAATTCTATATGGCTTGTCATGTAGGTGCCACCCGACATTGTGGTTTTGGTTAAAGTCGGTCAACCGGAAGTGCCACTTTACGTCTAGATTTATCAATGTTATCCAATTTTTTTCGATAGTGGCTCCAACGATTACCTTAAAACTTATTTAAGATCTACGACTTTTACCCGAAGCATTTTTCTAGGTAACTTCATGCTAGGGTGTTCCTGGAGGGGGGGGGAGCTGTAGGTAGCCTCTCCTAGTGCCAATTGTTACATTGTACGGTTCAAGCACCCCTAGATATCGATCAACCGGAAGTATCACTTTCTTCTTCTTTTAACACTACGGCCCATGAAGAACCTGGGCTTCCTCTACACTCTTCTTATCATTTCTCAAGGGGTTAGCAGGTTAATTGTTAGTGGTGGCTGGAGGATTTGCTAATTGCTGCTGAGCAAGTAAATATTCTACAGCAGCGTCGATGCCCATATCTTGTCCATTAATCTTGTACATTTTTGAAATTAATGAATTACTTGGGGAAAGATTATATCTTTTAAGACGCCTACAGAGCTGGATTAAATTGCCGCCAACAGAAAGGTTATTTTATCGCGTAATATCTTTACAATTTGCGATCTATTAAGAACACTCATAAATTCAAAATTGACAAGGGATTGGGGTACAGCGGTATAAATACAAAATTTTAAAAAGGAAATTCAATAGAAAATTCAATTATGGGAAATATTTAAGATATTTCCGGTGAGAAAATAATTGAAAAAGCAATAAAATTATCTCATGGATAATTTGTTTAATTAGTAAATTGAAAATTGTACGTACTTGTTAATTTGTGGATTCTGGTTGATAATAATCACACCGCTGCCACCAAAGCAATAGTAGTTGGTGATAGTGTATTTATGGTAGTGTTGCTTGTGGCGTGAGCGGTTTTTAGTAAAGGTCTTGTGTGTATGTTCAAAGAGAAATGAAGTAATAAGAAATATTTAAAAAAACACTGGTAGATTAAATTAAATACGTACATTATCTTTAAAGATATTTAAGTACTTTTTCAATAACACAGTAATATGCTTAATAATATACTGAAAGTAAGTTATGTTTTAACTTATGACTGGCACTGATGCTAAGATAACTTTTCCTGAATCAAGTGTTCTAGTTCAATGTCTAATACAGACTGTCTTGTTTGAAAGCAGAATGCAGATTGTTTTGAAAGAATGCTTTCTCTTTTTACTACAAATCTTCCCCTTTGAGAAGGGGTGCAAAGACAAAGCTACCAAAGTTCTGTGAACTCTTAAAGACAAAGCTAGCCCAGGTCCTTTGAACCCTTCTGTAACGGTAATCTTCTACCTGTGTGTACCCTTGTTGCCAGCGTTTATGCATTTTTCTCTCAAATAAAATAGATATAATTTCTATAATTCTGGCATCCATCACACCTCCCATTTATCTGTTCTTTGAATACTATTCAGTATCATAATGCTGACTAAATTTTTAAGGTTTTCCCAAACGGTTCAATCGATTTGCCCGAAACTTTTTATTCCAACTCTACGTATATTGATTTGGAATTTTTCCTGAAAAATTCTTATTAACGAAGATGTGGGAGATCGAATCGACGTCGAGGTCGTCTCCTGACTGCCATTTCATTGTAACGTTTGATTCCACTGCATTTAACTAATCAGGGCAACTAGATATTCAATAAAAATTCCAATATTTAAATAGTTTCCACTTAGATCTGCAGTAAGAGAAAGTAGTGTGAGTGTTTCACATAAGATTGTTTTTATTACTAAAAACTAGAAATACCATTGCTCTGCTAGGTGACATGGAGCATCAGAGGTCGGTCAGCCTTGATAAGCAGGTGAAATTTGCGAATGATAACAGCATTTCCTCGCATAATGTCTCCGCCAGGACTGGTGAAAATGTACGTTCTAATTTTCATGTTCAACCAGGGTTTTCCGGCCCTAAATATAGCAATAACAGCTGTTTTGTTTTAGGTTAAATTGGCCATACAGAAAATCTGTGCAGAACGTTTAGGACTGAAACTGAGCCGAATTGAACAGGAAGTGCAGCAAAGCGTGATTAAGGCGGAAGTAGTGAACACCAATCAGAACCAAGTCTACCCCACTTACCACCCTACCCCCTCCACCATTTGTTCTATTCAATAAATTAATCTTGTGATCTTTGATATTCTAATAGTGAGATGTGATTCTGCCTTAGATAACTTAAACACAATGACTATTTAAAAAGTTATAAATGAAATTCATTTTCATTAATTTTGCTTTATAAATTTTTATTTATAAAAATATTGATATTAATGTTTGTAATATGAAATGAAATGAAGATTTAAATATGAAATGAATAAATTTATACTAAATGTGTTTATTCGCACAAACACATATACACACGATGTAATATTGACTTGTATGTTTTCAATTTGTGTACATACTATTTACCATTCTATTATCTTAATCAATTGATTTGTTTCAATATTGTTAAAATAAAAGTTGAATCGTTTAAATGAATGGTATTTCATATTGTTTCTATAAGTTTTTGTATCTTCTTGCATGGAATGGAATGAAGCTCCCACGCCTAGTGTCACCTTTGATGCGAGAATTCAGGATTTGATTCCTTAAGTTCTCCAACACTGATCAGCATATCAGCACACTGATATAAAGTCAGGAGCTATTACGTAGGCCAGAACAAAATGGCAATGGGAACTGCGGTGTGCTTCCTCACGCCTCACATTAGAGATCGCAGCCGGTCGGGCCCCACCAAAGGTGCTTTTTTTTCCATGCACGGTACTAAAGTGATTTGATGGCCATTTCAAACTTTATTAGACCATTAGGTCCGTAGGTGAAATATACATTACTTTCTTTCAAGAGGAATTAATGCAGTAACAGAAAATGAATGTGATGGTAATAATATTTCGTCTAGATTAATAGGTTTGAATAGAAATGCTACTCGTATTGATATTGATTATTGGAATGTAGGAGGTGAATGGCTCACATGGATGGTGTTGAGATTAATAATTTACTTGAATTTGATATATTATGCCAATGTGAGACCTGGTTAAGCACCGACAACTTCACCATTCCTTCAAGATATCAAGTTATCAAACATATTTACTTAAAGCAAGATAAAAAAATCATACAAGGTAGAGCTAGCGGAGATCTTATTATATTAATTAAAAAAGTCTTAAATTTGGAGGTTATAGAGATAAGTAAATATAGCTTATGGATATTTCTGTTAGTAAAATTTAGGACATTTCATTGATTTTGGGGATAGTGTACTTAAAACCCGATATTGATATAGCTAATACAATGCAAAATTTAGATAGTGAATTCATTATTTAAATTAAGGCAGCAAATCCAGAGTGTAATATTGTACTTGGGAGAAATTATATTGCAAGGTTAGGCGAGTTAACTATGTTAGAAAGTCATATTTTCATTGGTACATGCTTTACTGAAAGAGGAAGAGACTGGATGAGCTAGTAACTGACAAGGATAGAAGATTGACTGAAATTATGGAGAATAATGGTTTATTTTTATGTAATGGCAGATCGAATGACGATTACCTTGCTAATTATACATTTATTGGTTTTCAAGGGGAAAGTATGATAGAGCTTATTTGGTATCTTCACTAACTGTTAGTGTGAAACTAAGTTGCTCTGTGCAAGTCTGTGTTGTCACACTGTCTGAAAAACGCATCCTGAAGATGGGCGAACGCCCGAAACCGGTCGATGACCACAAAATGAAGCAGGCTACCACTGAAAATGTCTCTGATGCTTTCCAGCTCTGCGGAACCAACAACCACAACAAATTATCTTAATAGTTTGCGAAAGAAATATAATGTAAAAAAAATAAATAAATATTATATAATTATTATATTCATTTATTTCTAATTTAAAAATGAAGTGTACGTTTTTTTTTTCAATTATAATGTACATCTAAGTAATTTTTTCAGTTTTTGGATTTTTCTTCATAAAAACCGAAGAATTTTATTAAATTTAGTATACTAACTATAAAGTTTGTCGATTAAAATTTTGAAAACTGGTGTAAGAGAAACAAGTTGAGTGTTCCACACCAATTTTTATGATTTTCTAATTAATAAAGTATCTAATTAAAATTAGTATATTTGTAGTTATAAACATAGCCACTAGATAACAGCACCTACTGAGAATTCAATTTTATTAATGGTTATATAGTTTGTCACTAGGTGTCGCTACTTGCAAAAATATTTTTGTGAGTCCATTCGAACATTGAAAAACTTTTTACATCAAAGGATGGCGCTGTGATCGGGTGGCAAATTTTGGAACTACAATTGCTTATTCAATATCTAGAAGCTTATGCTTTCTAGCGACAATTATTTGAACTACTACAAATTCTAGATTAAGTAAGTGCTGCTACCTGGCGGTGAATTTAGGAACGTTAATTTTATTCGTTTTTAACTATTTTTCTTTTTTTATTTCAACTAAAATGTGAGTTTGATTTTTTTCTTTTTTTTTTTGGTTTTATAAGAATAGTCCTAATTTTTTAGTAAAAACTTCATCTACAACAATTACATTCTTATAGCAGTTAGAAAAAAGAAAAATTATTTGTTCCTTCCTTAGCTCTATCTTTTTTTATACCGAATTTTATTAAATTTGGTATATTAACTATAAAGTTTGTCGATAACAATTTTGAAAACTGGAGTAAGAGAAAGTTCACACCAGATTTTTTTTGTTTTCTAATTAATAAAGTAATGAAAATTAGTATATTTGTAGTTATAAACATGACCACCAGATAACAACACCTACTGAGAAATCAATTTTATTTATGGTTATGTAGTTTGTCACTAGGTGTCGTTACTTGCAAAGATTTTTTTTGGAGTCCATACGCTAACCACTACCCGTCCCTTCGTAAGGCGCATTTTATACTATGGAAAAATTTGTTACATCAAAGGATGGCACTGTGATCGGGTGGCGAATTTTTGAACTAAATTCTGGATATCTAGATGCTTGTGCTATCTAGCGGCAAGTATTTGAACTACTACAAATTCTAGATTAAGTAAGTGCTGTTATCTGGCGGTGAATTCAGAAACGATAATTTTATTCCATCTTAACTACTTTTCCTTTTTTATTTCAACTAAAACGTAAAACGTTAATTTTTTGTTTGTTTTATAAGAATACAGTCCCAATTTTTTAGTATAAACTTCATCCACAACATTAATTACATTCTTAAAGCAGTTAGAAAAAAAGAAAAATTTTATATTTGTTCCTATGCTCTATCTTTTTTTATGTCTTTTATTAACTATTCAATTATCTGTTAAAGAGGGCTGATTGTGACTCTAAAATTAATTAAGTTATTTTCTCTCTTATTAAGTTACATGTATTTATTGTATTTAATACCGATTTAAAATATTCTTCAAATAATTGTGAAGGGTGTTCTATCCCGAGACTTAAATTGTCCTTCAAATGCCGTCACAATCATTGCTACTGGACTGGTAGAGAGCTTGCTATTATACAATGGAATCTTATTTAGGTAATAGTGTAATCCTCACCTCTTTTATTTATCTGTAATACATGACCACTAACTGTTTATTTGCAAATGAATTATACAATAAAGGAATGAAGGGTGATTATTTTATATCAGATTTCTTGTTCCTAAATCACGGCAGTAGACTAAATAAATTTAGGGATGTCAAATCTAGACTATGAGGGAAAATGCAGACTTTGTCAACAGAGCATCATTTTGATTAGGAACATAATTTTTTTCTTGTACAACCTTTATTTGAATCTTATTTTTTGCATTATTTGTTTGTCTCAAAAGTTTTATTGTCGGGACTTCATAGGTCATCAGTTATTTTAGTGGTAGTTTAGAGAAAAGCATATTGCTATTATTCCTTCAGAAAAATGTGGCAAATAAGTGATAAGAATTTATATGTATAGATAGTATTCAACGTTTAAAGCAAATCGTTGCAGCCAATTCCGAGAAAATCACGAAAAAGTGAAAACAAAAAAGATTCAGTAAATTCGCACTGTCGGATGGATTTGTCGTCTGTGCAATCCAAAAAGTAAATTCTGGCATTGATTTAACTATTCTTTATTTGTGTGGAAAGTTTAGGCTTTGCCCTTGTATGGCTAGTTGCAGCGTTCGCTCGAGCGTTTACATCGCGCCGGACAAAAAACAAATTGCCGCTTCTTAAGAATATATACACTACCGATCAGAAGTCTGGGATAACAGGGCATTGGTAGGTGGCTGAATAGGCACTTACACCATTTACCACTATCAGACAACGCGTTATGCCGTTTCTGCAGGGCCGAGGAGGAACCCGGCACACTGCCTTTCTGTCTGTGCCGGACTGGCGAGGACAAGGTTTCTTCAACTGGCGACTAGCAATCCCGAAGCCACGAGCTTCATGACGGAGATACTTTCAGCTTTGCTAGGTCTGAAAGAGGGCAAAGCTGAGGGTTGTCAAACCCAGGGGATACACAATAGAGCACTCAATGAAGGTCGTAGAGGAATGATGCGTGGCCATCCCCCATACAATCTAACATAATATACACTTTGCCCTTTGAGAAACATTTACCTCTTGGATTTGTTATAATTCACAGAGAATAATTTCTTTCAAATTATTGATTCTGTTTATAGATTAGGACTTTGTATTGTTTGTCAACAAATCATTATTTACTTACTTTTTATCCTATTTTATTTAATTGGGATTAGTTCACTCCTTGAGCTTCACGGTTTACGAGTATATATTTTGCGTTTACGAGTATTTCCTGTCCTTTTTACTCTTCGTTCAGAGCGATTTATTTATGTTCCATTATTAGTGATTTACAATATTTTGAGTTTCCTCTAATCCTACAGTCACCAAGCAAGAGAAATGTAATAAATTTATTCAATTTTTTACTCATTTATGTTAAATGATTAGTGTTATTTTTGTTTCGCATTGTAATTTTTTGTCTGTAGTTTTACTAAATTTTCACTTTTAATTTAGTTTAATTTTAGAATTTTCTCTTTTATGACTACTTCTTTTTATCATTTGTGGGTCATGTAATATAAAATTTGTAGTACAGCCAAACCTCTTTGAATGGGGCGCTGCCCTTAGAAGAAATAAATAAATAATAATAATATTACTCATATTTATCATATAAAATAAAAAATGCAATGCCAAGGCCGGAAATCTTATACACTATAAACTACCATGATACACCTCAGCTTTGCGGTACCCCTCTCTAAACACTCAGCTATCGTACACCTAATACAAATGATTCATTATTATTAATAAAATTTCATGTTTCCATAGCTATTTTAATTCGTCCAGTTTGGTTTCGTTTATTGAAAGTAGAGACAGGCAGTAAACTGATGTCATAACTATAATTCAAATATTGGCAGTTACTTAAGCAGTAAGTCCTCCACATACGTACTAATGGATTATGGAAAATTCTAGACTCCATTATTTCTAGTGTTGAAAACGTATGTACATTTTTATTGGCTATAAATTCATTGAATTTAGTTTTTTCGTGACGCAATATCCCCATTCTGTAACAGCAATGCAGATTAGTGTTAATGAAAAATCAGAATTTTTATCAATACTGGTTCTACCTCAAACATTCTACATTCTACCTTACACTACAAATTACCAATTCCACCATTTTACCAATATTATTGCCAATATCAGCAAATAACATCATTATTGTTGATAGTGTAAAGCAGGGATGGCCAACCCGCGGCCCTCGACCTTGAACATTTTTCCGGCCCGTGGGATTCATCATACATTTACAAAATATATTTTTTTATAATGGCCAAAGGTAGTAAAACCAATGTATTAAAAAAAAAAAAAATACATTATTTGTGCATCCATATATTCACAAATTAACTGTCGAAATTATGAGAAAAAATTAACTTTGATTTTAAAATAATATTCTTGCGAATATATGACAGATATTGTCTGTTTTATTCATGAGTTTACAGTTAATGGTTCGCAGAATAATTACATTATATTCTGCGACCTCATGATGCGCGCGCATTCTTTTTCACTCCAAAACAATGTCTGTAGTGGGTTTAAATCTAAAATGGGGATATATAATTTTATATGCGGCCCGCGGAGTTATGATGCATTTCCGAAATGGTTCGCAAGATCATTTGGGTTGGTCATCCCTGGTGTAAAGGCCTGTATAGAGTATGTGATGAGAGATCTGGAAATCTGGATTTCCTGTATATCGCTGGAACATTATTTTTTTCTGTAGTCTTCACTAGTCTATAGCTGAAGTGTAGAGAATAGAAGTAGTCCTGATTTGGGCAAAATTTCAGTATGAAATTAAGGTTCATGATGAAAGATTTGCTTAAATTCTCTAATTGTTCATAAACCTTAAATGACGTCTGCGAACAAACCTTCATTGAATCCTTGAGACCCTACCTAGGGAGGGCGGGGCCCTTTTTGAAAATTAAATGAATATAAAAACTGTTATTTTGAATATTATGATAATTTTCTTAGTCATATTAATTATTATTATTAATGATTTACAAATAATTAACTATTACTATTATTTAACTTTGTAAATGATAAAATTTATTTAGAAAAAAAAAAAAAAAATTAAAAACTGCAATATTATGGATAATGGCTGTAGATGATTTGATAAAAAAAAGTATTGTATGTGGGTGCATTTCGTTTTAACAAAATAAACCATACAAATCCTTATCTCCACTTTCATCCATAATGGAGTTAGTCATATATTGCTCCATGAAAACAGTTGAATATTCACAAAATATTAGTTGATAAATGTTGTAACAGCCAACTTCACTGTGCTACAAAAAGTCACTTGTTAATCAAATACACACTTAATAATAAATACTTTAGACAAATCCTATACAACTGACTCGAGGAAAGTTACTGAGTATTGATTTAATAAAATGCTTTGGTAAATTTCTTTTTTTGCCGAGGGAACAAAAAAGAAACTGCAAATTGGAATATATATCATTTTGATTTTGATTGTAAAATAGTCGAAAGAAAAGACAGTAATAAGTGTACAGCTGTTATAATATGAACTGTATCTCGGTAACATATGTAAATCATGTACTAGACTGTAAAAACTATGTGGCGTCTGTTGTCTGGACAACATATCATACATTATAATTATTACGTATTTCGACCAGTTTCTCCCATACTTTCCTTTTTTTTTATTGTTGGAGCGCCAATCTCACCGGGTACGCCTTGAACTGATCCTGCCTTTCGCAATATTTTACATACAACCTACAGTTGGCCTCCATTTGTACAATTTTTATATTTATTTATAAAAATAGAAACATGGTTAAATATAAATATAAATAATTCTATTTATAGAGTGTCCTTAAATCTATCCCTGGATTTCCTAATAGTCCTAACAGAAGATCAGCCGTTTCTATACGATTGATATGCCATTTGGTGGGCATAGTGTTGTTCAGGATGGCTATACCCTTGCTCCATAATATCTTTGTATTCTTGTTTCCTTTTGGCACTTGGTGGACGGTTGTAGAAACTACTATGGCCAAAACTGCCGTACGTATGTCCTAAATCTGGCTTGCACACCTGTAAACATTATTATATTGTTGTAATTATCTTCATCCCTTCAAAAGATCTATCACAATAAGAGAAACTAATTAAAGTTACACAAAACACTTGTCGTAATTACATAGAAAATAGCCTTGTTTTCAAGGCAAAAATAGCTGTTTCAAAAACATTTCGATTCTAATGGATTTTCAAAGTAAAACTGTACGGATAAAGTTTTAATTCCTAATCAAGAAGTGGTAACTCTGAAATAGCTTTAACATTTTGAAATGGATTAGTTGTCTATCAGGGAATTATTCTAAAGTTTCATTATCAGTTATTAGCATACCAATAATGTTGTATCGTCCATAAGAGGTGAGTAAAATCTCTAACACTAAATTTCAATATAAAAATTTTAACAGAAAATTCAACTAATGCTATTAGAAAAAGATGCAATAAAATTTAAGGCATTTAATTTAAACAGGATTTTATGAAATTGTGTGTAAATATTATGCTAAGAACTTTCGCCAACCAGACCAAAATTGATTTCTTGATTGATATAGAGACAAAGATATTTGTATCAAAGGCAGGGAAACCTTAAAAAAACAAAGGCGTTTTGTCTGTAATTACAAACAAATATTGCTAGAATCAGAATCACCAAATACCGGAGTAGCAAGTAGCCTTCGCACCCGAGCCGCAGATTTTTGTTGGAAGCAAAATAAATGACTGACTTTTAAAAAAAATCTTATTATTCAGTTAAAGTTTCATTGACTAACTTTTCAGTTGTTCAGCATTGGTTGACAGGAAATACAATAATCAGTATACAATAAATGGATCATGCTTTTTGATGACTTATAAGCTATAACAAGTGTGAGAGCTTCAAGGAATTTACACATTAAGTTCTGCTCAACTAATTTCTTTAAGATCCGGTATTTTATCCATCGTAGCATGTATAGTGGTTTTGTTCCTGACCGGTTTCGGATATTCATCCATCGTCAGAGCAAATTCACCAAGTTTGTGTAGGGAGTTCAATTGGGGCAAACTATTTCAATATGGGGTAGCAGGGCGGCTACATACACAAAATTTTTAATTGACCATGAATGATAATTGTGATTAATCATTACAAACTTTTATTAGTAAAAAGGCAATAGTTTTCTCTGATGTATACACATAGATGTGGTTGGTTACGCAGAACTGGAAAGCATCAGAGATTTTTACCGTGATAGCCTGCTTCTTTTGGTGGTGATCGATCGGTTTCGGGCGTTTTTAGCCCATCATTCGGGCTGTTTTTGTCAAAACAGGGTGTTAACATAGACTTGCACAGAGCCAATTCAGTTGATACACCCTACTTAATAAATCTACTTTTAGTTGTCTTTAAACCTGCTATATTTGGCTAGAGCTTGGAACGGCCCTGCTTGTGTTCGGCTAATATCAGTTAATCAAACTTACGCCCAACTAAGTTGGAATCAATAATTCAATAACATGATGAATATTAATAACTACCTTTAGGTATCCAACAATTCCTGGTATAATGATAATCAATAAAGCTATGATCTTCTTAAAAGAAGCTAATCCAAGTAATAACGGTAGAAATATTAGTAACTTCAGTTTGAATATTTTTAATATCACTAACAGCGGGATGAATAATCTCTTGAACTCATGCCGTTCTGAAAAAAAAATGAATAAATTAAAACAACAATCAAACATTTATTTAAATGACGAGAGAGTGAAGTGCCACTCAAGTTCAGTAAGTGCCACTCGAGTTGAGGTCTGCCTATACTGCCGCAAATGAATGGCAACTGAACGAGAGTTGTAATATGACTTCACTCTTGGGATAAATATTATATTTATTGTGCAACAGTTTACAAATACTTAAAGAATAATATAAAACTGGCAAGAATTTAAAATAAACTCTAAGTGAAGGTGTCTACTGAAAATGGGAAGATTACCTTACAACATTGCATTAAAGTTAAGCAAAATATATCATTATAAGTAACTGGTATCACTGAGAAGGTTGAATTTCTTATATTCAGCGATAGATTAGTGGCAACTCCTTCTGGTCTTCACAATTTTATTTATTCATTCATTTGAACAAAATAGGACGTTTTGACCAAATGAGGTCATCTTCAGCATGTTTTACACATATGTCTTTAACTTGCCTTGTCAAATACACAATACATTACAATAGTTTGAATGAAATACGGTTCTAATAGCTATTTAACAAATGGGAAGATTATACAGTTCATTACAGTCAACCTAGTTTCTCGATGTTAAGTAGCTGTCGCAAATGTATTTCATTCAAACGATTATAAATGATCGCATATTCTTTGACATTCCTTAGACAGGACAAGCCAAAAAGCAATAAAACATGCTGAAGATGACTTTATTCAAGTGAAGGAATAAGTGAAGTTGTGAAGACTCGTTGTTACTAATCTATCTCTGGTAAAAAAGAATTCACTAATACCAAATTCTTGTTATAATATAATTTTGCTGAACTTTACTGTAATACCTCAATCATTCTAAGGTAAATTTCCTGTTAAGGCTCCCGTAAATAAATACATTGCCGGGAGGCCTCATGAATTACGAGCTGTTTTTTTTTTTTTATTTATAGAAAAGTAATTCGTAATAATGAAAATTTTTACCGAATTACAATTCATTTTAATTGATTTCAATACTCAAAATACACATAATAAATGATACTTTTCAAAACATACTAGTAAATACATATTAATAAATGATAATTTTTACTGAAAGTAGAAAGTAACAAATTAGAAAATGGTTGAAATTAATTATACATTAATGATACAAATTTATACGAGTGACAAAACTTCATTCATTAGTTTTTTTGGATCTAATTTATAAGTCTTTTGATATTTAAATATTTTAATGTTTGGTAAATGATTAGCCGGCATAAATGAAAATAGATTTGCCTCTAAAATATCTTTCTGGTTGAGTATAAGACGACTGGGTGCTGAATGGGCGACTGACTGGGCATCCTGGTGACTGAAATATTCTCCTGGTGGGCGGAATACCCATAGAGAGAAAGAAATGAACCAAGCAATGCTAATTATTAAATCTCAAGCTGCATCCCATCCAGCTGTGCTGTCGACAGACAAAGAACAGTCAGACTTACTAGTGCTTGACCTTAACGCTGCTCATTAAACTCAACATGACATCTCCAAAGTCCACTTGTTGTAAATGACTGCAGTAGTAGTGGATTGTTTATATTTTTTTAAACTTAAGATTTAAATATTATTTCTATAATTAAACGAGTCCTTAACACTGCTCGTTTTCAATAAACAATCTTCTCTTAGTTTATTTTAAATTCTTGCCAGTTTTATATTGTTCTTTAATAACTTTTGCACAATAAAAATAGTACTACATAGCCAGAGAAAGTATATAACCAGTCAAAATAAAGTCCTGTTCTGAAACTAGATTTCTTTTTTAATAAAACCGCTTAAAAGTGTTGTTTTGAATTTGTAATATATCTTTTCTCCATGTGTAGTATAGTGGAGCACAAGAAATATTTCGGAAAAATAATTCATTCTTCCATTCTTTTATTGTGAATGAAATTATTATTAATAATTAATATTTATATGAATATCATATTGTGTAAGGTAGCGTAGTGTTTCGGCAAATTAAAAATGATGTTCAAATGCTATGTTTGGATGTACTTATTGTTTCTTACAAGAAATTTTTCGTGCAATATCTTAATTGGTGAGAAGTGTATAGTTAAGGCTGTTGGTTGTCCGTGGCACACTGTGTAATCATCAGTACTACGTAACAGAGTTACAGTTCGAACAACCGTTTGAACTGAACGTCACATTGAATATTTCATATAAGGTTTTTACTTTCGCTTTATGTAAGAGGTCTTGTATATCGTGTCAATTTTTGCTTAATGTCTGCTGTAAGAGGAAGGGATTTTATAATACATTTTCCGCTTTTTGCTTATTTTGAGTCTCCTGATTATACAACAAATGTTTTTTAGTGAATGGTTCTTTTGTATGTGACAACAAAATTCATGGAGATTCACTATCGAGTCCGACACCCAAGAGTTCGCTCAAATTTTGTTTACTGTACGACTGAACTCTGTTTTTTTTTTCGGTTTTGGCGATTTTTCCGAAAACGTTTACAACTTTTTTCTTTAAAGTTAGATACAAACCTATCACTTTTAATTGAAACAATTTTTTTTTTTCTGAAAATATTTATTTTAATAGTTCTGAAGAAACTGTGTACTAGGCTAAACTTTGATGTGTTCCAAATTTTGTTGAGGAGTCTGACCGAGGCCGGTTTAATAAAATCAACTCACATTAAGGTAAACCATCCAAAATACCAACAAGTGTAAGCCCTGTGGGCTGTGCAGCGTCAAGGAGAACAAACTTTATAGAAATCCCAGATAAGTTTCTCTGTCCCTCACTGGACATGTTTAGATGTATAGTTAATAAATAGTAACTTACTGTTTGGTTTGGCGTTCTTATCTTCAAGTTTATCAAGCTCTGAATAGATTTCATCGATGAATCTCGGTCGATATAGGCCGCCTTCAGTTACCTCATCGTTCAGCTCCACAACCAGGCCAGTGCTTCTTAAATATCTATCCGCCGATCTCATTAAGAAACCTAAAAAGCCGTCTTGTTTTATGTTACGTTCACTCTGTTTAGATGAGCTTTTCACTGTGGGTAATGAAGTTTTGACTATAGTAACTGTTCCTGCATCATCTACAAGATTCCGTGCAGAATTCATCAGATCCAGAAGAACTGAACCAGCTCTTCTTTCTAAACACGCAGGTAAACTTCCTGCTATGCATGATTTGCCCACATCTGACATGTAAACATCTTCAGATAATAGTTTTTCTATTCCATTTCTATTCTCTCCTGAAATACAAAAACGTTAACTTTGAGATTTGTTAATGGAAAAAAAGGCGGGTATGGCAACAGATGAGAATGCCAAACTGAACGACACACATAAATAACTCTGGCAGCTACGTTCTGCATAGCAAGTAGTATGTCTGTTTAGAGTGATGACACGCATACATGCACAAGGAACAGGTATTGTCCCATTTGTTCCCCACTGTGGACTACACTGTCCCTCAGCTGGACGATGTTTATTCAGAAGGAACCAGTTGACATTTTTTTTAAGAAAAATGAAATACAACATTCTGAAACAAGGCCACTCTATTCTGGATCTTTAAAAAAAATTCCAAATGCAAATAATCGAATTAAAACAATCAAAATTAATCTTTTTTTAAACATTCATTTTATGAGAGGTTGTTATTGGTCATTTTAAAATACAGAAAGCGAACTACAGACATCAAAACACCACGAAACTTTCTTGATAAATCTTTGTTAATTAGCTAACTAAGCTCTTAATTTGTTGTGGTGGTTGGTTCCGCAGAGTGTGAAACTAAGTCTCTGTACGAGTCTGTGTTGGCACACTGTCTGAAGAACGCATCCTGAAGATGGGCGAACGCCCGAAACCGGTCGATGACCACAAAATGAAGCAGGCTACCACGGAAAATATCTCTAAGCTCTTAATGTTCAAAGCGATCCAAGAGGTGAACCATGAAGATTCATGAAGCAAGATGAAATTATAAACCAAGATAAAAAAAAAGGGGCATTTTATTTTATAAGCTGTCTTGAGAAATTAAAAGTAATAACTCGCAATTAAGCCAATTTGTAATATAAAATTAAAAACTTCATTAATTACATATAATAGAACAAAAACGGATTATCTCTCGCTTCTCTGCCATAGCATCTGGTAACACTCACAGACTTTCTCTCATTGCAATTCTCACAGAATTAATTGAACATTTTTTGGTTCAAAGGTTGGAATTTTTTACAGAATTAGTTTCCTTCTACTTATAGACATACGGTGACACCAAACATGATACTGAACAGGTATGAGGTATGAGGGAACACTCCCTTGGTGGAAGTATCACGGCAAAAATTTTCAGACAGAAGAACTAGTAATTATCATTTTATGCGTAGCTGATATACCAGGATTAAAGAAAAACTTATAGAGGCTATTTTTGAGCAAATTGAAAACTTAGTGACAAAGTATCGGTATTGAAGGGAAATAACGAGATTGCATCTACGATTTCTCGTGTCTAAGTTCTACAGAGTGCGCACCTCACACAGAGGGTGGGGGAGGAAAAGAGATACTTTGTTTTTGTTTTTTTTAGAGTACTTTTTTCATGTTAAGGGGATTTCAAAATATGTGTTTCCGTCAACACTCAATATCGAAAATTTACTCAATCGTAATACTCTCTCTCACCAGCAACAAGGGAAAGTAATCATTGAAGTGAAGTGTTGGTGCATAAAAAAGTATATAGAAAACAGATTTACAGAAGAGATAGGGAACCAGTTATTCTTATTTCTTCATTTTCTCAAAATGTGGAAAATGATTGGTTCACTTTAAATAAATATCGTCCAACTGGTGGAATGCTGAAGTGAAAAGTAAATTGTTCCTTCAGTTCAGAGGGAGAAACAATTCAAGTTATTTAAAACTGAAGAGGTTATTTCAGTAAGTTATTTTGACTAAATAAGTAAATAAGATTCCAGGAATAATAAAAATGAAGGATTTAATTTCCTGGCAATATTTGATTAAGAAATGGATTTTAATGTCATCTAATCGTTCCGCTAAATTTCGCGTAGTTGTAAACAAACTGACATATTTACCAGTGACGTTCCTAGGAAAGTGAGTTTCTCACACCTAAAAAATCTCGTCTTGACAGTCTTAATATTAAGTATGAACCATAAATAATAAAACCTTTTTTAAAACAAAACTCTAGAAGTGATGGAGTGAGGTTTATGTTTAAAGAGTAAGCAGCTTACCTCCATATTGCGGCCAGCTGATAGTGAGATTGTCGTAGACAGACAGTCCGCCTGCGGCAACACAAATCAATGTTGTCAGCACACATAATGTTGAACGCATCTCACACACCTAGTTCAGTCATTATAAATATATACATATATATATTTATTAAGTCATTAATAAGATTAAAAAAATTCAATAGCAAAATTTCGAAACACTCACATTTTTTCAACTAAACTTTATTAAGCAAACTTGGTATATAACTTTTCTATACTGTTTTCTTTGTGGAATTTCTTTCAGATTGACTTTGTGGTAATGGCAGGTAGAGTCGGCCAAGTCTGCAGTAGGGGGGAGGTACCGGTGGAGTGGGGATGGCCCCAGGAAGCGCACCGTTATCTCTGAAGAGGAGTGTCACCATTATACACAAAGCCACTATTCTAATACTTTACCATCTGATTTACGACTGATGATATAGTGAAAACCGTTTTTACAAGAAAATGCTTAACATGAAAAATCGGTTAACACGAAATCATATTGCGGTCCCGACAAAATTCTATGTAGTTTCATACATTCATTTTTTTTTCTTTTAACACGAAACAAATATCGCTTCCTTAACACGGAAAGATTTCACTTCTCGGACGAACAAACATTCCAGGTTTCTGTAGTCACATTCACACAGATTTTTTGGCTTATTATTTTCGTTAGGCGAAACAAAGTAAACAATGACTGTCACTGTTGCTAGGTTTCCGCTTGTCTTTGAGTAGGTAAAGGTACCGCCATTATCAAAACATTTCAGTTAGGGTTCGAATTCGGTGAATTTTGTGTTTGTATTTTTTTATCTTATATAATTTTAATACATAAACTTATTTTTTTATGTGTAGAATGGCAGAGAAATCTGGACGAATACAAAGGAAATTCTTTTAACATGAAAAAATATTTGGGTTCCCTCAGTTTCGTGTTAAATGTTTTTCACTACCTATATACATATTTTATACACGACATACTGATTTTCCATGCCATGAATTACTTGTAGTTTCTTTTCTTCGCTTGTATTTTAATAGAAAATGAAAGTAACTACATATTTTTTTTAATTCACATTCTGACCGTTCATCCGGCCATTTTATTCGCCATACCTACTCTCCGTTCACAGTAATTCTGATCAATGGACGGAACCCTGACAAGACTTTGATTTGCTTTTCTTCTGCCAGAGATAAAATGATTATCCCGAGTCGATCTTAATTGTAATGCACAGTTTGACCCAGACTTCCGGCCAGCAGATTTTTTCAAAAATTAAATTTAATTAACTAAATATTTCTGTTTTTTTTATTAAATAGTAAGTATCCGATTCAGTATTATGAAGTAACAGTTTAGGGGGAAGTGTGGGATACATGCCCCCCTTGATCGCCCCTTCTCAGAAACACAATTTTCTGAACATAATGTTTCAATGAAAGTGTTAACAAATTAATGCATATAGTTAATGAGGTTAGGAGCACAAGTTGCTGCACATTCACTACATAAACACACTAATTAAAAATATTTTTCATACATTGAAGAAGTTGACATGTAATTTCGGTGAAAATTCCATTTCAAAAATCGTAGTATTTCTCTTATTAAATTAGTATGTGTATACTAATCCTGAAAAGTGCTGCTCGCCTCCAGTCTGGCAATGTATCGGAAATAAGTCATTCTTAACAATGCATTTGTAATTCATACGTCGGATATTCTTGTATCTTTCTTGTAATACGACTGGAAAATATGAGTGCCGCTTCACTTTGTGGTCACTGCATAATGTGATACACACTGTTTATGAGGCAACCTGAAGATAGACGAACATCCAAAACGAGCCGATGAACACAAAATGAAGCGGGCTATCACTGAACAAACTCTGATCTTTATTCTCCCCAGGTTGAATATTCCAAGGTTGTTCAATACTGGACACTTCCATTTCATTCCAGATAGAATTTGCAAAACTACCCTATGTTAAATGTTATACATTATACTACAGTGGTATTTAGAGGAAAGGTTAATGCTACTTTTACCACAGCTTTCACTAAAAATTTATTTTCTCTGGCAAATATTTCAAATAAATGTTAGGTATTTATTGTGAAGATAGTATACCAAGTGAAAGAAAGTCATTGATGCCATTTTCATGAATACTGCGAAAAGCTAAATGGCACTTTTGTTTGATCTATTTTCGCTCGAAAACTTGGAGTCTCATACACCAGTAATAAGTTAAAGTACCTAAACGGAATCCTAACTTTGATTTTTCATTTTTTGTTATACGTTGGACACATACTAACATGGTCTCAGGGAAGGGATTAGCTCAGTGGTAGAGTGCCTGACTAGCAACTTGATGGATGCCAGAAATATATTTTATTTCAAGAAAATGTAACATTTGCTGGCAAAAGGGACTATTCATCAGGTAGAAGACCACTATTATCAGTTAGAGTTCATGAACTTGTTAGCATTGTCTACTCTTTCTTCTCACAGGGAAAGATTTGAACGAACAATTAGAAGGCATTTTTTCAGGACAGTCTGTTGTAGACATTCAAGCAGAACACTTGTTTTTTCGCTCTCTTAGCATCAGTGCCTTTTCTACAATATATTAATAAGTTTATAATATTTTTGCAAATAACTTGTAGTTATTATTTTAATAGAATATATTTATTGTTAGCAGCGGTGACTGCTTCTTATTTCTGATACTTCTCTCTTAAGCATATATACTTACAAGCCTCTTTTTCTAAACCGCCCTTGCTACACAAATTACACAAAACATCACACTAAACACATTACATTGCTGCCAGCTGTTTGGGATATTTTATCAACCGGAATCCACAAATTAACAAGTATGTAAAATTTTCAATTAATTAATTACAAAAATTATCCATCAGATAATTTTTTTTTTCAATAATTTTCTCAGTGAAAATATCTCAAATATTTCCCATAATTGAATTTTCTATTGAATTTCATTTTTAAAAATTTTGTATTTGTACCACTGTACCCCAATCTTGAATTTATGAGTGTTCTTAATATCGCAAATTAAAAGATATTATGCGATAATAACGTTTCTATTGGCAGCAATTTAATCCAGCTGCGTAGACATTTTGAAAAATATAATCTTTTCCCAAGTAATTCATTCATTTCAAAAATGTACAAGGTTAATGGACAAGATATGGGAATCGACGCTGCTTTAGAATATTTACTTGCTCAGCAGCAATTAGCCAATCCTACTGCCATTCTCAGCAATCAACCTGCTAGCCCCTTGAGAAATTTACAATTAATAAATAGTTTACCCATCTTCGATGGCGAAAATTCAGCCAGTGTGACCGATTTCCTAGACCAAATGAGCCATTGCGCTTTGTTCCTAGACCAAAGAGTAGACAATGCTAACAAGTTCATGAGCTCTAACTGATAATAGTGGTCTTCTACCTGATGAATAGTCCCTTTTGCCAGCAAATGTTACATTTTCTTGAAATAAAATATATTTCTGGCATCCATCAAGTTGCTAGTCAGGCACTCTACCACTGAGCTAATCCCTTCCCTGAGACCGTGTTAGTATGTGTCCAACGTATAACAAAAAATGAAAAATCAAAGTTGGGATTCCGTTTAGGTACTTTAACTTATTACTGGTGTATGAGACTCCAAGTTTTCGAGCGAAAATAGATCAAACAAAAGTGCCATTTAGCTTTTCGCAGTATTCACGAAAATGGCATCAATGATTTTCTTTCACTTGGTATACTATCCTCACAATAAATACCTAAGGCTAGCATTGCGCCAGCCTTTCTGGCTAGGACGATGCTGCAAAATTAGAAATACCAGCACTTAAGCTCTCAGGTTCTGCAAAAATATTTTATGATATGCAGAAAGCCGAATTACAACGCTAGGGTATAATTATAAGGTATCCTCAAATTTCAAAGCGACTATACTCACAAAACCGCTCAAACCACTACAAGCTACCGCTGCACTACAACTCATCACCCGAATAATTTCACAACGCTGAGGACCCGGGTTTGAGTCCAGCTGCTGCCCTTAGATATTTTTCTTCCTAGGAGCCTTTTACAGCTCTCAGTGATGGACACTGTTGTCTATAATGAGAGAACACTGTCCGGAGGCCGGCAGTGCACTGAGAAGGCTCCGAACTTTGGGGTAGCTATATGAGCTCAGAAGGGCTTTGGATAGCATAGGGCTTCCCAGACAATTTAAAACAAAAATTAAAAAAACACGGTCTCACACACAGGCACACGCAAACACATATATATACAAAGAGAAAAAGAGAGAGACCATTCGTTATAAACATTTTTCCGGACTCAGGGGACCTCAAAACATGTACTTCCGATGGAAGCTCAATTCCGAATATTTGATACGATCGCAATATTTCTACTTACTAGGAATAAGAGAAAGTAAAAAATAGGTTGATCTGGTCAACTTTAAAATTTAAAAAAGATACAAAAAAAAGAAGAAAAATGACAAACCGTTCCTCACCTGTTATCGCTAGTCAATTATCGCTACATGTTGAAGAAATGTATGAACAGTTTTGACCAACTTGTGTAGACACTTTGAAAAGAGAGAATAGACTGATCGCGCCACCGGTGAAAGCGATATTCTATTGTAGCAGCATGACAGCGTATTGTAGAAAGTGACCTTTGTATTACTCATTCTTATAAATAGATATTTTATTGAAAAATCAACACAAATCAACCTGTATACTCTTTCTGCGACTATTATAATTGTAAAATAAACCGATTTCCTACATCTTCGAAATTTTTACTGAAGATTCCTCGAGCACAGATATATGGTTGGTGATTAACACAATGGCATATATTAGGGAATGTGAAGGCTAAGTAGGGAGATCTGTGGTCTCCACTTCTTAAGAAGAAGAATGTTAAGAATGGGACAATGACCGCTACTTTTTGGACGAGTTGTGAGACCTTAGATTAATATCTAAAGTTGGTCAAAACTATATTTTTGGAGTGTTACAGTTTTGTGGTGTGTCAATTTATACTGTGCAGCTTCCCACTACCTAGTGTGTTTTAAAGGTAACTATTTTGTACAAATTGCTAGTTTGAAATAACTTTTGTCAATTTGAATTGTAATAAATTCAGTGAGAGAGAAGTATTGTGACTTATTTAACTATTTTTTATATTAAACCAATTTTTTTTGTGGATGGAAGTTATTGTGAGTTATATGATGATTGTAGAATGGGAGGTATCCATTGTTTATGTAACAATAATATAATGTTGTTTATATAATTAGATAACAATCATTCTTGTTAATAATGCGAAGTAAAGTATGGCGGAATGTATGATTGATATGGCACCTCAGATATAATTGGGGAACACTCTACACTAATCCCTTTCAGCCCATATATATTCTAGATAATCTTACTGATTAACTATTACTACCAATATGGTGCTCAAACGAACAGTGTTAATGCTCTTTTTGGTGTGCTTGGTTCGAGTAAGTAATCATAACCTATTATGTGTTATTATTTCGGAAAGAAGTGGTTTTAATTAAAACAGCTTATTCAAAATTCTTTTTAAATATCATCAGAATCTATTTAAATAGATAAAACACAAGAACAGTGTTGTTGAAAACAAGAGCAATCAGAAATATTGAATTTTATTTTACTTCAAAGTTAGCGCTATATTTATAGCAAGCAAATAATAAAAACGTGTGTATTTATTTAGGAACAGCATTTAATAAAGCAATAGACTGGTGTGAGAAAATAAGAATATAACGTCCAGCAGCTCTAGGTGGCGGCACTGTATTTAAGGGAATTCATTAAACTTAATCCAATGGGACGGGTGTGGTGTAGTGGTTATGAGCATGGACTTATAAGTGGGAGGACGCCAGTTCGAGTCCAGCGTATATACTGCTAAATTTTATATTTGTTTAAAAAATGTTATTAGTAAAGTAGGTGCTTCCGACCCCGTCCACGTTGTTTTGGGGTAGTTGGACGTTAAGCCCGCCTGAAAGAATTTACTTTAAATTTACCTTTACTTTATTTACTTAAACTTCAATCCAATGTTGGAATGCCAACTGCTCATATAAAAAACTCACTTTTACTTGAAACTTTAAAGTGCCATTTTAATAATCACAACCACTAATATTTATATCCATTATTTAGCTGAATTATGTAGCATCTTTTAGAGATTCCAAATTTAAAGAAAAATTATCAAAATCAAAATGTGTGTGATCAAGACGTTTAAAAAAAAAAAAGGTTTAATTTGAGTAAATAGTGAAAAATGGTTTATTTGTTCAAAGAGAATAATGAATTATTTAAGAAAAAAGTTGAAGTGTACAATGCGGTCTCATACAGTAAAATTAGAATTACTTGGTTGGAATTGGTTTAAATACTTCAAAGTAATGAATTATTAGGAAAAATGATACAAAATAAGGTTACACATTAGAAAAGGTTTAATTTGGTTGAAATAAGTTTAAATTAGTTAATTCTGTTGAGAAGCCAGTTCTGTTCGTGCACCGTGAACATGAGCATCAAATATTGTTATGATCAGCTGATCGAACTTCAACCTTACAACCAATATTCTCATTAAACTCATTAATCTTCTGAGGTTTCTAACGAGATTACTTCACAGTACAACTTGAATGATCTTCTTTATTCTCCAGTTAATCATCCTTTTAGTTTACTCCCTAATTTGGAAAATGACATTGGATTTTTCATTGGCACATTATCTATTTAAATAATAAACAAATCCATGAATACTTTTTTATCATTCTTAATTTCCCCTTATCTTGAATAGCCTTATCTCAAAGATATCTCTTTAATGTAATTGGAAGTTTTGAAAGGAATGCTCAAAGAAATCAATAATTTTGTAATATCTTTTACATTGTAAATAATTTAAATTAAAAGTTTTATATAAAACAAAAAACTTCTTTTTTTATATTAGTGTAGATTTATGGCTGTTTTGTACAATTTATATGGTAATGGAACCTTAGTGCAGTCTCAAATTATTTTTATTTTTCTAGAATGAAATTACATTTTTTTTTTTTACTATTATATCTCTACGTTTCGACACTTTTAGTTTTCAAATCAGTTAACCACCAGCTCACACTGGGATAAGGTGGAACTCAATAATACAGTAAGTTTAAAATCACTTAAAGCATATAATGAATTTAATAAAAAAAATTTAACACTAATGTCCCTAATTATATAATAATTTTTTACAGGTCAAAACTAACAATAAAAAAAAAATGTATATTTTTAATATACACAAATATATACTAAATATTAATATTGGCACCACGTGGTCCTCATATTTTAAAATCAGCACGAGTACTCTGATTAATTCTTTCAATCAATATAACAAAAACAATTAGTTTTTTAAAATAATAAACAGGACTATTAACACATAGTTACTTAATCAACCAAAAAAAAATTTCATCTGGACCTACCTTAATAACTGGTTTCAAAATTATGAAAATATATGACAACTTGCTATAAACAGACGGTTGGTACATCTAATTTGTTGGACAATTTAATTATAGTAAAATAAAAATATTTATCTTTATGAACAATTAAAATTTATATATTGTTAAAATTTTAGATTGTTAAAATTCAAAAAACAAAAAAAAATCTGGTGTGAAACACTCACACAACTTTCTCTTACTCCACTTATCAAAATTATAATTGACAAATTTTATAGTTTGTGTACCAAATTAATTCAAATGCGACGAAAACTAAAAAACCGTTCAGTAAAAGCCCACTTCTGGTTTACTAATTTTCTTGAAACTCGAAATTTTAGCCATCTATTTATTTCTAAATAATTTTGTTTGGATGATAGAATTGTATAATCAACTATGATAGCACTTTAGAGAAAAACATAACCCCACCCCTTCTCCAAAAGTGCACTTAAATGAATTTTCCCAAAGAAATGTTTTGAATAAAAGTTGTAGAACTTTGTATGTGTAGTTTATGTAGGATGTTTCAAGAAAATCGTCGAAGCCATTTTTGAGAAAATCGCGAAAAAGTGAAAAAAATCATGTAGTAAAAGTGGTAAAGTAAACGCACTTCCGGTTATCCGATTTTTGTCAAACTCGGAATTTCAACAACATATTTAATTCTAATTAACATTATTTAGATGTCAGAATTTTTTAATAAACTTAAATAGCACTTCAGATTTACTTAACCCCACCTCTTCCCCGTAAGTGCCCTTAAACGAATTTTCCCAGAGAAATGTTTCAAATAAAAGTTGTAGCTCTTTGTATGTGTAGTTGACATACCAAGTTTGAAGAAAATCGTTGGAGCCATTTTCGAGAAAATTGCAAAAAAGTAAAAAAAACCTACAAGTAAAGTGGTACTTCCGGTTGAGGAATTTTGACAGGTGACCCACTGTCAGATGCCATGATTATACCTAGACGGAATATCAAGTTTCAACTTTCTACGGTTTTTCGTTTTTGAGCTATGCTGTTCACATACATACACACAGACACACACACACACTACCATTTGCTAAAAACCACTTTTTTGGACTCAGGGGACATCAAAACGGATATTTCCGGTGAAAACTCGATATCGAAAATTTGACACGATTACAATACTTCCTCTTACTAGGAGTAAGATAAAGTAAAAAGAGTTTTTCCCTTGATAGTGTCGAAACGTCGGGATATAATTACAAAAAAAAAATGTAATTTCATTCTAGAAAATAAAAATAATTTGAGGCTGTAACTAAGAGGTTCATTACAAAACCATTTTATATAACTAAAAAAAAAACTATTTTGAAAGACCCTATTTTAAGACAACTTAATGCAATTCTCAAAAAATTTAATCAAACAATATATTTTAATTGTTGGTATAAATGAGTGTTCAGTTGTTCACATTTAACATATAAATTTGCTCAAACCATTTGTTACACAAACTGGCTAGTTATGAGGGCAGCCCTCAGCTCGCGTTTCACACACAAAATCCCCTTCACAAGAATATTCTTTGATAAATATTTCTATAAAAACTGTCAACCTGTGTAGATGCAATACTAATTTTAAGTACTAACTGTACAGCCGTGATCGAGAAATTGGCAAAACAGTGAATTTCCGGTATTTCTGGTTGACCGATTTTCTACAAACTAGGAATTTTTTGCAAACCTTTAATTACTTCTAGTAGTAAATGAAAACGAGCGCACAATATAAAGAACAAGAAATGGCACTTTAGAGGAAAGAAAGTCCCAGCCAGCCGAAACCGAAGGCTCAAAAAAATGTATATTGTGTGTTATACTATGTTTGGAGAAAACATTAGAGTCTTTTAGTGAAAATTGAGACAAAGTGAACATTTCATTCAATGAACTACTTTCGGTTTGATTTTGATCAAGGTCTCCAAGGGACAACATTGTCTGGTCAATTTTCTGCGTTTCTCCTTTTTTGAATTCTCCTCACGAACAAAAATAGTTTTTTGCGTGTTCAGAGGACCTCCAAATAAGCATTTCTCTGGAAAAATTAGTTTCGCAATTATGACACAACCGCAGTCATGAGAGAAAGTAAAAATGTAATCAGTTCAAATGATAATGATGATATTGATGAAGAAGTGATAGTTAAAAATCTGATGTGAAACACTCACACAATTTTCTCGTATTCCAATTCTCAAAATTATAATTGACAAATTTTATAGTTTGTGTAATAAATTTAATAAAATTCGTCCAAAACTGAAAAAAAATGTTCAGTAAAAGAGTACTTCCGGTTTACTGATTTTCTAGAAACTCAGAATTTCGGACATCTATTTATTTCTAATTAATTTTGTTTAGATGATAGAATTATATAATCAATTATGATACCACTTTAGAAAAAACGTAACCCCATCCCTCCCCTAAAAGTACCCTTAAATGAAGTTTCCCAGAGAAATGTTTTAAATTAAAGTTGTACTTCTTTGTATGTGTAGTTTATATTGATGTTTGAAGAAAATCGTCGCAGCCATTTTTTGAGAAAATCGCGAAAAAGTGAAAAAAAATCATTTAGTAAAGTGGTAATGTAAACGCATTTCCGTTTATCCGATATTTTTCAAACTCGAAATTTCAACAACACATTTAATTCTCATTAACGTTATTTAGATGACAGAATTTTCTAATAAACTGAAATAGCACTTTAGAGGAAAATCTAACCCCAATCCCTTCCCCCATAATTGCCCTTAAATGAATTTTCCTAGAGAAATGTTTCAAATAAAAGTTGTAGCTCATTGTATGTGTAGTTGATATACGTAGTTTGAAGAAAATCGTCGGAGCCATTTTTGAGAAAAATGCAAAAAAGTAAAAATAAACTAGTAAAGTGATACTTCCGGTTGAGGAATTTTAGTAGATAACGTACTATCAGATCCCATGGTGATGCCTAAAAGTAATGTGTACTCTAAAAGTTTTGAGGATTATTGATAGCCTGGGAGTCTCTTCAGAGGTTATTACATACTTAAATAATAATATTAAAAATATTTAGTATTTGAGTAAATATTTGAGATAGGATCTTGTATGGATTTCTATCCTTCTTTGTGGAGATGAAAAAACTGGCAGGAAGCTTGGTACAGAATTAAACAGACACGTGTTTGGCAGGGAAAGCAATATAATCATTCTACTATTCATCGCGAGATGCTTTTAAAAGTCAGGATTACAATTTATTTTCTGGCACTAGGAGTTAACACAGAGTCCTTCTGTCAATATACTTGTAATTAACTTATTGGTTGTCGGACGTTTAATGTTGTAAGGGGACCAATAGGGATGACAAAGACCACTTTCATGCACCTGCTTGTGAATCCCTCGAATTAATTCAGTTTAAGAGTACGTTTGTACTTGATAAATCTCATGTCGGTCCCTGTTGTAGACTGTATGAGATGGAGTATTTATTATTATTATAACCAACCTCAGAATAGGGGTGGGCTATATTCCGGCCCTGCAGCCAACAGAGGCTTATTGTGCCATCCCCGATAGTTCCTAGTAGACAAACTCTCCCTCCTCCTTAAGAAGTTTGAGGGCCTTCACCACCAGGTCATTTTGAGCTATTATCTCCTCAGGTCGCAAAGTACCGAAGGTCTCATACCTCAATTTAATTATTGCAACGCAATCAAACAACAGGTGGGGGGCCGTTTCCTCCTCTTCCTGACATAATCTGCACAAGGGTTCCGCTCGAATGAGCCCTACCTTGTACAGATGATTCCTGAACCTACCATGACCCGCACTTCTATCAGGGGTGGATAGAAGATCAGCGTCTGCGTTGGTGGGAGGGAACACCAGGACAGAGGCAGGCAAAGCTCTTCATTAAAAGACATCTGCCTAAATTTACCAAAGACCTACTGAGCCAGACCCGAAGGGATATAAGACTAATTGTGGGTCTACTAACAGGGCATTGTAGGCTGAATAGACACATGCACCACCTACTACTTGGGGATAGTGCGGTATGCCGATTCTGCAAGGTAGAGGAGGAGACCCCGGCGCACATCCTTTGTGAGTGCGCCGGCCTGGCGAGGATCAGGTTTCTTCAATTGGGGACGGGCAATCCCGAAGCTGAAAGCTTCATGACGGAGCCGCTCTCAGCTTTGCTCTAATTAGGAGGGCAAAGCTGGGGACTGTTCTGTAACTTAAGGGGATCCACAATAGACCTCAACTTTTAGGACGCAGTGGAATGAGGCTCACCCCCCCTTCTAATCTATTCATACCATGACCCGTAAATAGTCCCGTCACCAGAGAAATCTGGCTCCTACTCAGACTAAGTGTCATTTGGGCCTTCGTTTACACAGACCTGGCATCATCCTTTAACTGTGTAAATCGCTGCACGAATCGCTCCGCCAGTTATCCTCAGGACCAGCTCTGGACCTATGAACGGAGTGTTTGTCCCGTGCCTGGCCAATTGATTAGCTGTCTCATTACCCTCAAGAGTTAAATTAAAGAAAAAATAAAAATAATCCCTGCATGACCAGGCACCTATAGCAGCTGTACCTTGTTGTGCCTGGAGATGGAGTAACTAAAACTAAATCATTAAAGTTCTAATTCAATCTTGGCATTTATATCAAAGAGTTAGTTGGTAATAGGACATGTAAATAAGTATCCCTTGGTTATTTAGTGGAATAGTTATTGGTTTAAGGTTTACATAACTTATAGATACTTCCGTTTTTTGGAAAAAATATTTCAATAAAACAAGATAACAGTGAATTTAATGCACTTAAGAACAAACGGGCTTGTGCATAGAGCAATTGGTAGCGCCATACTATGTACTTTACAGAAAAGCTTAACGTTTTTGCAGTTCATTTTATGTTCCTATCTTTTAGGTATATTGAAATGTAATGTATGTAAATTTCAGAGTCAAGTTACTCCAGAAGATTTGGAAAAAATGAAATTAAAATTACAAGAATTGGAAAACGAACTGTTCCAGCTAGTTCCAGAAATAGATAGCGATATTAATCAAATAGAGAGTGATATGTTGGAGGTAGTCCGGCAAAAAGGAGACGAACGTGCTGTGAGATGTGCCCAGGAAGCTGCAGACATTTTATCACTGGTTGTCCATCAGATAGGATATTTTAATTTGATCGGTTTGGCTGGGTACTTACAACAATGCAGGCAGGAACTGGACTTGGGAATACTGACTCAGGTAAGTAGCAGGCAAAATCTGCTTGAAATATTCATACGGTCACACGATTTTCTCCCAAATTCTAATTGACAGTCTGGAATTCTATTTTCTATTTTTCCCAATTCTGTTTTCTTGAGATTAGAATGTTCACTAGAATTTTATTTGGCTTCAATCCCATGACAATAATTTGGATAATGGGAGACGAACATCTCATATGTTGGTTAGTTTGACTGGGTAGTGAAGTTGTCCAGGTGATCAATCCAGGTGGCAGCACTACCAGGAAGCCCCAAAAATACTGGGGCACTATGCACTTTAAAAACTAGAAGTATAGATCTCGCCCTCATATATCCTCTTAAACTCTATTTTATTTAAAAAAAAGTTTCATATAAATGCGATACGTTTTCATTACTACACATAATTACTTAATTTACTTTTTATAGAAGACTACAAGGAACATAGACAGCACAAGGGAGCTACAGTAAATTAACTTTGCATTTGACTTCATAGTTAATTCGCATGTGTGAGTCTGTGCGTCTGGTAACATAATTTGGTAACAGTGACATTTAAATTGAGCAATATTGAACTATTTTGTAAAAAAACTCAGAACACAGTCGTATTCGCAGAATATTTCTGTGGTAACTACGTCTAAGTGATTTTGGGAAACAGTGGAAATATCATGAGTTTGTCAGTAAAATAGAGTGAGACATTAGGATCACTAGATTAGGAGTCACTAGATAGGAGTTAGTAGAGTAGGAGTTTGTAGATTAGTCAATAGAGTAGGGGCTAGAAGAAAGGAGTCAGTAGAGTAGGAGTTAGTAGCTAGGAGTTAGTAGATTAGTCAGTAAAGTGGGAGTTAGTAGATTTAAATAAAGTAAAAATGATTAAGGAATAAAGATTACAGATAATCTGTACATTTCTAACCTTCTGTTCGCAGACGACCAGGTTATTATTGCAGAAGATGTAGATGATGCTAGCTATATGCTGAGGAATTTGATGGAAGGTTATGCTTTTGATAAGACGGAGCACTTGTCCACGTCGAATACCAGAGTACCATAAAAATAGAATAGTAGACGCATTAAAAGAGTGGATTATTTTAAATACTTAGGGTCAATAGGAGAAAAGGATGGCTCCTCCAAGCAGGAAGTAGAGAGTAGAATTAGGGAGGGGAAAAAAGTAATAGGAGTATTGAACCCAGTGCTATGGAGCGGAAAAACCCGGAACCAAAAGGCTGATCTTCACATCGATCCTCCAAGGTATCCTACTGTAGGGCAGAAACTGGGTGCAGAACAGAAGACAACGCGAGAGACTCATGGCAGTGGAGATGGATTTTTGGAGGAGATCTGCAGGATGTTCGAGGCGGGATGAAGTTAGAAATAACGACATTAGAAAGAGGATGGGTGTGGAGAGGAATATCCTGGAAATCATTGATACTAAGGCACTCACGTGGTATGGGCATGTGAGGAGGATGGGCCTAGGAAGATTGCCTAGGGTGGTGATGGAGAGTGAGGTGGATGTCCGAAGGAGGAAAGGTAGATCCAGAGGTAGATAGATGGAAGGGATGATGGCTGGTTACGGCCTGACGGAAGAACAAGCAGAGGTTCGTGTTGCTTGGAAGAGAGCAATAGCGCTCGATGGCTGAAGGGAACCACGATTTGTGGAAATATCCGAAAAAAAAAAAAATGAACCTTATTTTGAGATAATATCTAACACGAGTTGTCCAAGGTTTGTAGTACTTTGATAGCATAATTGACAATATCTGCAAGTTTTTATCATCAGTTACAGTAAGCAAAGAATTTAGACTTCCGTTTAACACGTACAGTGCAAAAATAAACAGTATTAAAAAATTTAAAAAATAGATAACCGTACCTTTTATTACTGTAAGCACCACAAATTTTACAATGCGTTACAATAGAAGAAACTTTGCATGCTTAAAACAATTCTAATGAACTTTTTAGATCAGGGACGAAATATAGTCTAATATTTTTGTGATGAAGGGTTTGGATAATAACGCGAATATGAAGTTTTGTTTCTTGTAAGTTTGAAAGTCCAATTGCACGCCGAACTGTTACGGGTGGCTATTTTGAACCGTATCTTGTGTGTCTCAAATAATTTTATTACTCGCAATGACAAAAGGGCCTCCCAAATATATGAAACGAAAAATATTCAAAGAAAACAGTGGGTTTCGAGATTCTCTTTAAGAAATGTTAAATAATTCAATTCACTACTTGGCTTTCATATCTGAGGTATTTAAGAGTCAGATATTTAAGAAAGAAATGTAGAAAATGCAACTGTGAGCTGTAATGTGATAATGCAAAGCTAATTTTTGAGGAATTCATTGAATCTAAAACTGATATTTGAATGTGGAAATTATTTTAAAACAGGAAGGGAGAGAAAGGAGTACGTAGCATTTTGGAGAATTGATACCCGACAGGATTGTACAAGAATATGCTCTTCTGATCTTTTTATATTTATGAAAGCTTGTTAGCATAAATATTTCTTTCATCATCCAATATTTTAAAATGAAATTTGCAAAGGACTTTTATAAAAATCGGCTTATAGAATCTCTGATCACATTGAGAGTAGATGATATCAGCTATAAACCTAATTTGTTTGTAAAAAAATCTGATGTAAAACACTCACACAACTTTCTCTTACTCCAGTTCCCAAAATTATAATTGACTAATTTTATAGTTTGTTGAAATTCGTCGAAAACTGAAAAAACTGTCCAGTAAAAGCGCACTTCTGGTTTACTAATTCTGGCGGAAAAACTCGGAATTTTGGCCATCTATGTATTTCTGATTAATTTTGTTGGGATGATAGAATTGTATAATCAACTATGACAGCACTTTAGAGAAAAACATGACCCCAGCCCTCCCCTAAAAGTTCCCCCATTAAATGAATTTTCCCAAAGTTTTAAATAAAAGTTGTAGATCTTTGTATGTTTAGTTTATATAGGAAATTTCAAGAAAAATCGTCGGAGACATTTTTGAGAAAATTGCGAAAAAGTGAAAAAAAAAAAAATCATTTAGTAAAGTGGTAAAGTAAACGCACACTTCCGGTTATAATTGACAAATTTTATAGTTTATGTACCAAATTTAATGAAATTCGTCGAAAACTGAAAAAACTGTTCAGTAAAAGCGCACTTCCGGTTTACTAATTTTCTTGAAACTCGGAATTTCAGCCATCTATTTATTTCTAACTAATTATGTTTGGATGATAGAATTGTATAATGAACTAGGATAGCACTTTGATGAAAATCTAACCCCACCCCTCCCCTAAAAGTGCTCTTAAAAGAAATTTCCCAGAGAAATGTTTTAATAAAAGTTGTAGATCTTTGCATATTTAGTTTATATACGAAGTTTCAAAAAAATCGTCGGAGCCATTTTTGAGAAAATTGCGAAAAAGTGAATAAATCATTTAGTAAAGTGGTAAAGTAAACGCACTTCCGGTTATCCGATTTTTTTCAAACTCGGAATTTCAACAACATATTTAATTCTAATTAACATTATTTAGATGATAGATTTGTTTAATAAACTGAAATGGCACTTTAGATGAAAACCTAACTCCACCCTTCCCCCATAACTGCCCTTAAATGAATTTTCACGGAGAAATGTTTCAAATAAAAGTTGTAGCTGTTATTATGTGTAGTTGATATACCAATTTTGACGAAAATCGTTGGAGCAATTTTTGAAAATCGCAAAAACGTAAAAAAAAAAAACAAAAAAAAAACTAGTAAAGTGGTACTTCCGGTTGAGCAATTTTGACATATGGCCCACTGTCGGATCCTATGGTGATAACAACGGAATATCAAATTTGAACTTTCTACGATTTTTCGTTTTTGAGCTAGGCTGTTCACATACATACATACACACAAACACACAGACCATTTACTAAAAACCACTTTTTTTGGACTCAGGGGACCTTAAAACGGATATTTCCGTGAAAACTCAAT
Organism: Triatoma infestans; assembly: GCA_011037195.1. Classification (NCBI taxonomy): domain Eukaryota; kingdom Metazoa; phylum Arthropoda; class Insecta; order Hemiptera; family Reduviidae; genus Triatoma; species Triatoma infestans. The sequence continues at coordinate 48,169 of JAAEAF010001990.1, read as the reverse complement.
ATCAAAATTTGACACGATTACAATACTTCCTCTTACTAGGAGGAGTAAGAGAAAGTAAGAATCAAATGCTTATCAAAATTAAATACTAATTAACTTTCTCTTACTCCTAGTAAGAGGAAGTATGTAATCGTGTCATTTTCGATATCGAGTTTCACCGGAAATATCCGTTTTGAGGTCCTCGAGTCCAAAAAAGTGTGTTTTTAGCAAATGGTCTGTGTGTGTGTGTGGGTGTGTGTGTGTGTGTGTGATTTGTGTATGTATGTATGAACAGCATAGCTCAAAACGAAAAATCGTAGAAAGTTGAAATTTGATATTCCGTTTAGAGGTCACCATGGGATCTGACTGTACGTTATCTGTAAAAATTCCTCAACCGGAAGTACCACTTTACTAGTTGGATTTTTTACTTTTTTGCGATTTTCTCAAAAATGGCTCCGACGATTTTCTTTAAACTTTAAACATCAACCACACATACAAAGAACTACAACTTTTATTAGAAACATTTCTCCGGGAAAATGCATTGAAGGGCACTTTTGGGGGAGGGGTGGGGTTAGGTTTCCATCTAAAGTGCTATTTCAGTTTATTAGACAATTCTGCCATCTAAATAATGTTAATTAGAATTAAATATGTTGTTGAAATTCTGAGTTTGAAAAAAATCGGATAACCGGAAGTGCGTTTACTTTACCACTTTACTAAATGATTTATTCACTTTTTCGCAATTTTCTCAAAAATGGCTTTGACGATTTTTTTGAAACTTCGTATATAAACTAAACATGCAAAGATCTACAACTTTTATCTAAAACATTTCTCTGGGAAATTTCTTTTAAGAGCACTTTTAAGGGAGGGGTGGGGTTAGATTTTCATCAAAGTGGTATCCTAGTTCATTATACAATTCTATCATCCAAACATAATTAGTTAGAAATAAATAGATGGCTGAAATTCCGAGTTTCAAGAAAATTAGTAAACCGGAAGTGCGCTTTTACTGAACAGTTTTTTCAGTTTTCGACGAATTTCATTAAATTTGGTACACAAACTATAAAATTTGTCAATTATCATTTTGAGAACTGGAGTAAGAGAAAGTTGTGTGAGTGTTTCACACCAGATTTTTTTTCTATAAAAGCATGATAACATTTAGTTGTTTTGTATTTTTTATTTTTATACAAATTTTGATATAGAGTACAACCTTGTTGCGGCCTGCTCAGTATTGCCAACATATATAATGGCCCTGAGAACAAAAATGTTAAGTATGACTGCTCTGTACCTTCATAATAGTGTCAGATATGAGTGAAAAATACATTTAAAATATTCAGAACTCTTGGTCTTGCCGTCATATTTTTAGTCTGTTTTTTTATTTTCCAGAACATAATTGTTTTCGTAGAATATTCCTTTGGTAACTAGGTCTAAGTGATTGTGGGGAAATAGTGGAAATATCATGAGTTTGTCAGTAAAGTAGGGTGAGACATTAGGAATCACTAGATTAGGCGTCAGTAGATTAGGAGTTATTAATAGATTAGTCAGTAGATAGGGGTTAGTAGATAGGAGTCAGTAGATCGGACTCAGTAGAGTAGGAGTTAGTTAGTAGATTAGTCAGTAGAGTAGGGATTAGTAGATAGGAGTCAGTAGATAAGAGTCAGTAGAGTAGGAGTTAGTAGAGATTTGCCTATTTGGAATTATAGTTCATATCTGCCAAATAATCCGCAAATTTCAATATTATAAATTTCATTTAATGAGTAATAAATTCTTGACACTCTAATTTTATCAAAGAATTCAATCATATCTGATTAATAAATGGGCTTAGTAATTTCTCCTTGAAGGATTCCTTCTGTACAGTTATCTCGTTCGAAAGATTACATTCTAAGAGTTTACACATGCAACAGACTTATATAAATATTTAATGCACCTTATAATGCCATTGATACCCATTTTATAAAGCTTTAACCTCAGTAGCTTGTCAAATGAACAAAGGCTACAAATATACTCTTGTTTTCCCTTTCCTGAGATAAGCTGTATTATAAATTAATGCTAAGGAGAGTGTATATCATGCTAAGGATAAAGTGAATATGTTGTCCCTGCGACTCCTCCAAAAATAGACGAAAACTAATGTCTGACATTGTTATAATTATTAATATATTGTTTTATGGCTAAATATTTTGTACAGCCTGTTACACCTATCTCTACATACATGTACTTAGCTACAAACAAACACACAACATCTATATATTGTTTGTTTGTGTATATATAAATATATTTATTGCTAAGTATGTGGATGTAGTTGTAGGTGTGTGTAGACACAATATAAAAAGGATTAATTCAGTTAAATGTTTTTTAGGTTAAATTATTTTGTAAAGCTTCTTGCTACGTAAATTATAAAGTTTCTTTAAGCAATACAGAAATAAACTTCCTATCTTATTACTTTATTAAAAGATTTTAAAGTTTTTTATTTATTTTATTTTTATTTTACTGATAATGAATGGATGTATTGTGTTCTTGCCTGACTTTCGAGTTTGAGTTTTCACCGTTTTGAACCCCTCTGATTCCAAAAATTGGTTTTTGAAAATGGACTGTATTGTGTGTGTGTGTGTGTGTGTGTGTGTTAGCGTGGCGCTAACAGAATATCCCAAAAGCGAAAAGTCGCAGGAAGCTCAAACTTGGAATTCCATTTAGGTACTATCACCGCATCAGACATAAAGTTTACGAATAAAATCCATCAACCAGAACGGCGGCCATAAACTATTGGGTCTTAGAACAATTTCATTAAAATATTTATTAATTTACAAGTGGAGATTTTATAACATAAAAATGTTTTACAGGATGAACTGGAACAGATAAAGCGAGATTTGCTGCAGAAGAATGGCTTCTTTCGCACAATGACCAACCTACAAATCCAGCAAACTAAGAGTTTAGATGTAAAAAAAATTTTCGAATTTACACAAGCCGCTGATAGATGTTGTAAACAGTAAATTAGTGTATATATAGAAATTATATACTATTTACAATGAAGTTTTCGTAATATTTTCTTTCATATCGTTAGGAGAACTATACAGACAATAACTTACCATTTAGAATATGAACCTATGTTGATGTAAACATACACAAAATGGGATAATAAAATAACTTATTTTATTATTCCTAATGTATATGGTTTGGCCAGTTGAACACAAAGCAGTGTTGGCATCTGTTACAGAGAACACTTCCTGTCTTATTATTAATTTTGTTGAATTCATTACTTTATCTTTGTTAATTTAACAAGATTATTGTTTTTAAATAGAAACTTGAGAGTTTATTGTGAATTTGCCATAGCTATCCTCTGTTTATTTTCATTAAAAAACTTACATATTATATGAAATGTTTATTTGGTTTGATTATTTTAATTGTTTTATGCTTATGTATATTTAATTTTTATTATTATAATAGCTTAATTTTATATTGGGTTAGCTTGAAATTGTTATTTAATTTAATCTTAAAGTTATTCTGATTATTTAATTGTCAAGTGAATCTCCCTCCAACAACAGAGCTTAAAAATTAGACCCCTTCGTGTTGTTTCCATTTTAAGGAAAATTTGCCCCCTTTAACAACCCAAACACGTGTTCCTTTCCCACCCAGCTACCATTACCATACCTCCCTTTGACCTAGTTTAAAAGTTTAGTTTTAAATACAATTAAAAAGGACCAGTCAGTGTAAAAACTGAATTTGCTCTGTGCAAGTCTGTGTTATCGCACTGTTTGACAAACGCATCCTGAAGATGGGCGAACGCCCGAAACCGGTCGATGACCACAAAATGAAGCAAGCTACCACGAAAAATGTCTCTAATGCTTTCTAGCTCTGCGGAACCAACCACCACAACGACAATTAACTACTCAGGCATTCCAAATTCCTCAAGGACGGACATTGCACCTGATACTGTTCCAAACCTAAATACTTCTAATGTCTAAATACTTACCTCTATTCAAATGAAATCACTTTATTTTATTTTTATTATTATTATTATATATTATTATTATTATTATTATCATTTTATTATTATTATTATTATTATTTTTTTGTTTACAATTTTATCTTTTTTAATAAATGGATGTGAAAAACTTACGACCACTTTCTTGTACTGCTCTTGGTAAAATGACTATTTAATATTATAAACAATAAACTTTCTTCAGTTTTTGGTAGATATTCAACGTTCATTTGCGACATGCTTATGTGAGTGATAAGCAGTTACAGTTGATGAGTGGTACATGTTACTCAGCAAATGGCACGTAGTACTAGAACGTCTTTAACATTGTCGGTCAGAAAACAGCATTTCCATCAAACCCTATTACCACTTGAAAACTACCTCCAAATGACCAGCAATCTCCTTAAAATAAATTTTTTCTGGAATATGAAAGGCTAATTTGTATTTTATGATTCCAAGAAAATTTGTGGAGCGTTTTCTTTAAAGTTCCGAAAAACTAATGCTGTAAGCCGCTCTTTCTATTTATTCAAACTTGGAATTCTATTGATTTCTTTTGAATATTGATATTATTATTATTATTCTCCTATCTCGGGTGGGCCATGTCCCGGCACTGCAGCCAACAGAGGCTTATTGTGCCACCCCCGATGGTTCCTAGTAGACAAACCCTCCCTCCTTAAGGAGTTTCAGGGCCTTCATCACCAGGTCGTTTTGAGCTACTATCTCCTCAGGTCGCAAAGTACCGAAGGTTTCATACCTCAATCTGATTATTGCTACGCAATCGAACAACAGGTGGGAGGCCGTTTCCTCCTCTTCCTGACATAGTCTGCACAAGGGTTCCGCTCGAATGAGTCCTACCTTGTACAGATGTTTCCTGAACCTGCCATGACCCGTAAACAGTCCCGTCACCAGAGAAATCTGGCTCCTACTCAGACCAAGGGTCATTCGGGTTCTTCGTTTACACAGTCCTGGCATCATCCTTTTACTGTGTATAGCACCCGGGCTTCTCCTCCAGAGCTCTTCATGCTTACTGCGACCCCACTTCTCTAATCGCTGCACGAATTGCTCCGCCAGTTATTCCCAGGACCGGCTCTGGACCAATGAACGGAGTGTTAGCCCCGTTCCTGGCCAGTTGATCAGCTGTCTCATTACCCTCAACCCCTGCATGTCCAGGCACCCACAACAGCTGCACCTTGTTGTGCCTGGAGAGTCTCGACAATGCCTCTCGACATTCCTTAACCAGGGATGAGGTAGTTCTGTGAGCTTCTAAGGCTTTCAGTGCAGCCTGACTGTCCGAGCAAATGCGTATGACCTTGCCCCTTGGGGCTCTACGCAGGTTCTCCTCGGCGCAGACCTTAATAGCAAACACTTCAGCCTGGAATATAGTGGAATACCTGCCCAGAGGCTTCTCAATAGACACCTCTGGGCCCACTCCATACACTCCCGCTCCAGTCCCGCACTCCATCCTAGAGCCATCTGTAAACCACAGAGGCCCTGATATTAATATTAAAACGTCATATAATCTTACATTGAACACTCACACGCACGTCTAGTGGCTAGCGCACTCGCCGATTCCTGTTGACCCAGCATCATGAGAAAAAGAAGTGGGGAGCTGCAGTTAGTAGCGAACCTATTTAGTGAAGGCCGGAACTATACCGTGAGAGAACCACAGCGTGCTTACCACACACACCTCTCAAAAAAAAAAAAAAAAAAAAAAAAAACCTTCCGAAACTCAGTTTCCTGGAAAAAATGATTAAATAAAAGTAATAGGCATTTATTGGTGTTGTTGTTAGCTGAACTTTGACGAAAATCGTGGAAATCATTTCCACTTCCGAGAAAAACCCGAAGAAACTGGAAGAACCAATCAGTGAATTTGTTCCGGTTGGCGGATTTTATTCGAAATCTTCCTGCCTTATTGTTGGTGCTACCTAACGAAATATTAAGTTTGAGCTTTGAGCTTGAAATATTAAGTGGATTATTCGTCCAAATATATTTTCTTCATAAGGTGGTATCCTTAAAAATTATATATGACTTATATCCGAAAAAAGTCCGCTGGAAATTTGTACACGATTGCAGAATCTTACTGAGTTGAGAGAAAGTAAAATGAAGCATTTTTGCTTTAGAATGCTTAGCATTGCTACTTTATACTCCCGGCTTCATAAGCCGTTACTGTATAATTCGATAAATGCATTGTAATGGAAATCGATCATTTCCTAAGATCCTTGAAAATCATTTCTAAGATGTGGAAAGTCAATATTGGTATAAAAATAAGGTTGGTGCTACAAAAAATATCAAAATGCATAGTAATGTAAATCATAAAAGCAGATATCCAGAGAACAAGACGGGAGGTTGTGAAGTACTGGTAATAGCAGATATTCCGCGTCATGAATTTAATTGAAAATTTCTGTTCAAAAAAGATAAAAAAGTACTTGAATGATTTATTTGTTTTTGTTGTTTAAGGCCATTACTGAGTTAATTACACAGTGAGACCAACCATGTTGAAATATATAGGAATACTGTTGGCACTTCTGTTTGGCCTGGTGAGTAGTAAACTACATCTTTACCAATTGTATAGTTGTGAATTGTATTCTAAATTTGTTAGCTTTATTTTACAAAGTGTTACTTGTAATTCAATCGATTAGTGACAATTAGTCAATGTTATTTCAGAATTGTCTTTTGCACTTCAGATTAGCCAGTAATACTTGAAAAAGTAGTTCAGATTTGTCATTTCATTTCAGATACTGCCTTTCTTACTTCAGAGTGCCATCCAATAGAGATTATGAAATGTAATTGGTGTGCTGTTGTGTGTTTGTGGTTTGTAGAGGCTTGAGCGGTTTTGTAAAAGGGCTTGTAAGTATATGTGTTTAAGAGAGAAGTATCAGAAATAAGAAAGTAGTCACCACTGCTAACAATAAATATATTCTATTAAAATAATAACTACAAGTTATTTGCAAAGAAATTATTAACTTGTTAATATGCACTGATGCTAAGAGAGCGAAAAACAAGTGTCCTGCCTCGGTGTCTACAACTAACTATATTTTGAAGGAATGTCTTCTAATTGTTATTTCAAATCTACCCCTGTGAGAAGTAGGGGTAAACAATGCTATCAAGTTCATGAACTCTAAAAGACAATAGTGGTCTTCTACCTGAAATGTCCTTTTGCAAGGGAATGTCATATATTCTTCATAATTTTGATTTTTTCAAATTAAGTATATTTTTATATTTCTTGCATCCATCATATTATCTGTCCCAAAGTTCCAAAGGGACACAGTAGTTGGTGGTTCGTGCAATAGATTTTTCATAATGTTGCTGCTTTTACTTGGAAAATATGTATATTGGGCTGTTAAATGCGATCAAATTACCGTCTTATGACATAATATTAATCTTTTTTGAAATATTATTAATCTGAGCTACAACTTCTATTTCTCTGGAAAAATTCATTTATGGGTATTTTTGGGAGAGGGTCGGAACCATGTTTTCCTTTAATGTGCTAATTTCAGTTCAACAAAGTCCTGCACAATACTGTGCAAAGTACTGCACTAATTAATATTAATTAGAATTATATAAGTTACCAAAATTCCTAGTTTGAAGAAAATAGGTTACCAGGAAGTGCGGACTTTACTGAATAGGTTTTCCAGTTATTTGCGGTTTTCTATGTAGAATTACGGCGACGGTTTTAGACACTAATAAGAATGGTAAATATGAAGAAAATTTGTTATTTTGCAGTAATTGAAAGTCGTGTGAGTGTTTCACACTAATTTTTTTTATATAGTTAAAATTTAATATTTAAATAATTCATTCAATGTCTTCAGTAATTATTTTATACAGTTCTTGACAATATTAGTATTACCTCCGTTGATCAATTCTAACATATATATATTTTTTTTTTACTTTCTCCGTTTTTTAATAAATTCATTAAAAAATAAATACATTTTAAACATTTGATTTCTGATGTCAATAATTGTTCACAAGCGTGTCCCCAAAATGGACGACCACTGCCTATAGTATAACCTACTCACTAAAACTTTTCCTACACTCACATTTCTGATATTTCTGATTTATTTATATTTCTTTGTTTCTTTCATATTCTGATTCATTTAAAAAAGTATCAGACTAAATATAAATAAAAACTACGAAACACAATCAGAGTTTAATTTCAAATATTGTCCCAAGAATTTGTAGATTTGAATTAACAAACACTGGTTAATTAATTTGTAGAGACAGTAGAGTAATCAATTCAAAACATACCAGAAATAAATTACTCATTATATGAAAAAAATGAAATATATCAGAAATAATAGAAATGAATGTAGGATTGAGCAGGTTACTGTAGTTAGTCGTCTTCCATCTTGGGGGCATGCTTATGAACAATTACCCAAATTACAAGTGGACATGAGAAATTACCTTCTTGATTAAAGACAGGGTTGATATCACCCTTCCTCCTCAACACCTCACATCTAGTTCTAATAATCCATCACTGACTTGGCAACCATAACTTACTTTTCAGAATATTGTCTTCCATTTAAGGCAAAATGTATTTCTTTATAGGTGTTGATTTGTTTACTACAGCAATACCACCCTGGAGAATTCTATTTAATATGGTCAAAACGTCAGTTTATAAAAAATGATTCACACAATTTCAATCCGAAGATTGAAGTGTTTTGAATGAACACGACTTCGGCCGCCTCCGTAGAGATTCGTTTAGGTCCGTTGCCTAATTTTGACTGGACGTAACTGTGTAGTTTGATAATTTTGAATTTGCTTTCCTTTGCCTTGGTATATAACCAGGTATTCAATTTTTGACCTACCTACTCTTTGAAAATAAATGTCAACATATTAATAAATGCTAAACTAAATAAATAATGTCACCTATAAAAGTAAACACTTAAGAAGAGATACACGTTTCACTTCGTAATATTAAAATTCTGGAACAAAAGTGTGTTAGAAATCGCCCCAAGGAACGGCAGCACAATTAGTGAAAAAGAGCTCAGTTTTATAAAATTACTGACAATATTGCAATGTGGTTTGACGTTGGTTTTAAGGATTTAGAAACTATTAGTTATTTCTTGTTAGCTCATTATTAAAAATTTAATTTTTTTTTTTTTTTAAATAAATCTTCCAAATAATGTTATACACTTTTTTATTAAAAAATTTTCACAATATATTTGATAAGGAAAATTTAATTAATGAACTATCTGTCCCCTATAGTGATAATGATTTCCTTAATTGAAAAATACCTGACTTAATTAAAACCTGTTGACTGAGTTTTATTATTTATATGAAAACAAGAATTAGTTGGCCTCTCCACCAATTCAAGGTAAAAAAAACAAAAAACCAAAATTAAATTTTGTAATTGTTTTTTAATAATTGACAAGTGCTCCGTTTCGATAAACTTTGTTTGCCTTCTACAAGAACAATACAAAACAAAAATAAAGAGAAAAAATTATAACATACAACACAAACAAAAAAGAAAATACATTGGTGCGATTACAGTAGGAATGCTAAGTCTGTAATGAAAGGGCGTATTTGTAATGCAGAAGGCCAGGAGAAGGGGGGGACCTATATGTAAGTACCATTATGTGTGGAGAAAGTAATGTATGGAGAGGGGATAGAAAAATTGCTTTATATATTTATTTATTTATTTTTATTTTTATTATTATTACTTTTTTTTAAATTTTATTTTTGTATTTTAATTTTATTTATTTATTTATTTTTTTTCCCCTTCCTTCAGGATTTTTTAAGGGAACAGAGGATATAATTGTAATAGGAAGAAATTAGGTCTTTGTCTTTTTTATGATTAATAGGTTTAGGTTGGAGATGGATGTGTATGGACTCAGTAAGGAGTCGCTTGGTGTAATTGGGCTGGGTAGCGAGGATAGAAGGATTATGGAAATCAAAAGTATGGTTCAAGGATAGAGCGTGCTTGGAAAGTGCTGTACTGTCCATTTTCTTAGAAGTAATGCCGTATTTGTGCTGTTTGAGTCTTTTATGTAAGTATTGTGAACTTTCTCCCACATAGGAAGCATTGCAATTGGGAGTAGAGCATTTCAAGTTATAGACCGTGTGTGTTTGTTGGTTATGCGAATAAGATCTTTAAGTTTGGAGTAGAGTTTGTAAAGTTTGTTTGAAGTGGTGAAGCTTATGGTGAGACTGGGAATGTGTTTCTTAAGGGATTTGTTGATTTTTTGCGAGAGAGAATTGATATGTGTGAGGGATCTATAGATGGGTGGGTTATTGGTAAGATTTTGACTGGATAAACTATGTGCGGATATAGGCGAGGCGGAAGTTTTAATGATTTTGTTTATGATATGGGGAGGGTACCCGTTGGAGACAAGGATTTCCCTAGAATTTTTAATTTTTTTTTGAGAAAGGTAGGATGAGAAAGGGAGATAGCCCGGTGAACTAGATTTTTGGCTGTATTGAATTTTTGGTGGAATGGGTGGTTGGAGAGAAAGTTGAGAGGGCTTCCGGAGTAAGTAGGTTTGGTGTATAAATCGTAAGTTAAGGTATTGTCGGGATTCCGTATAATTAGTGTGTCAAGGAAAGGAAGTCTGTTATTATGTTCTTTTTCAATAGTGAAATGTAGTTTGTTGTGGTAATAGTTGAAATGCTGAAGAATCTTTGATGTATCTGTTGAGTTGACGACAAGGAAAAGATCATCAACATATTTAAAACCACAACAAACTACATTTCACTATTGAAAAAGAATCTAGTTCACCAGGCTATCTCTCTTTCTCATCCTACTTTTCACAAGAAAAACACAAGAATACAATTATATCCTCTATTCCCTTAAAAAATCCTGAAGGAAGGGGAAAAAATAAATAAATAAATAAAATAAAATAAAAATAAAACAAATAAAATAAAAAAATAAATATAAATAAAAAAAGAAATTTTTCTATCCCCTCTCCATACATTACTTTCTCCACACATAACGGTACTTACATAACGGTCCCCCCCCCCTTCTCCTGGCCTTCTGCATTACAACATACACCCTTTCATTACAGACTTAGCATTCCTACTGTAATCGCACCAAAGTATTTTGTTTTTGTTTGTGTTATATGTTATAATTTTTTCTCTTTATTTTTGTTTTGTATTGTTCCTGAAGAAGGCAAACAAAGTTTGTCGAAACGTCGAACTTCTCAATTATTAAAAAACAATTACAAAATTTATTTTTTGTTTTTTTTTTACCCTGAATTGGTCGAGAAGCCAACTAATTCTTGTTTTCATATTACAACTAACGGCCAATAAGAAAATCTTCTGATAATTTTATTATTTATTTTTTAGTTGCAACTAAAAATTCCTGCTACATCAAGTTCCGGAATTTTATTATAAATCCACAACGATCTACTCCAGCAGTGTTGCCCTTAGATTTGTCTCTTCCTAGGAACCTCTACAGCTCACTGTTTTGTGCAGTGTTGTCTCTATAACTAGAGAATTTTTTTTTTAATATAACATATAAATATAAATTATTTTCGGTGGAAACTTGACAAATATTTCGCGCACAGAAACAAACAAACAAAAACGGTAAAAGTTACTAGTTCGCTCGTGTTAAATTATTAAAAGTACTGAATGTTGGGTTTACGTAAAATTGTAGCAAAGGGATGGAAAGGATGTAGTGGAAATTGGAAATCGGCAAGAATGGGAGATGTAAAAAAAAACTGGATGCCAGAAGGTCATCTTATGAAAAGGCGAGCCAGTTTATTAAGGCGTCATTTCGAAAATTATCAGAAAGGTATTATATCTACATCTTTTTTTTCCTGTTTGTTTATTTTGCAAATATTTCTGTGTTGGTAATGTCAAAGTTATAGTTTTTTACAAGAAAATGTTAGGCACAAGCAGATATAAATTATAAAATAAATAAGTTATAATAAGGTAGCAGATATAAAATTATAATAAGGTTATGTCTGTGTATTTCTTGTTGAAGTTTTTCGAAAAAAGGTTTCAAGTAGTTGATTGAACTTAAGAGTACTATAATAATAATAATAGAGTTTACTTAAAGAAACGTTTCCATCTTACAATACAATAATATTTATGAACAAATAATAATTCTAAATTCAATAGAAAAATAAATAATAACTCTTTGAGGGCAATGGATTACATCCGTCTGCCGAGTTGCGATTACAAATTATTAATGGTTTAGAACTGTAACTAAATGAGGAACATATAAACATAGGATAAAGTAAAATACAAATAATATTAAAACAGAACAAAAATAGAAATGAAAACGATTTATCATCAGAAATAAAATTCATTAATAATCAATCTTCTATAAGAAATAGCGGATTTTAAATATTTGCATAAGTAACTCCAGTTTTCTGTACCATTCAAAAAACTACATACCTCCTCAACCGAGAGGACTGTTTTATTTAAATAATGAAGCCTATATGGGACAAACTCCTATAAAATGAATAATGGTTTCTATTTCATTTAGGTTAAACAAAGTGCAGTTTTGGTCAGCTTCTGGATCAAAGGGCCTAAAATTTAAATTGAATGACTCTGATCTCGCTTTTATTATTTGGCGGGCATCTTCGAAACTATAATTACAGAGTCCAACCTCGGATAGATAACATGATGTTGTCCTTCTCTCGCCCTAGCTATATCATTCTCTCTCTCCGTTCATCTTTAATATATCCAGAAAACTATTTAAATTACTTCTCCAGTTGTCATAACTTTCTAGATTGAACGGGGATATTCCCAGTTGACGACACATGTTATCCCAATCCTTGAACCACAAGATTTTTTTAGAAATAATTTTCTTGGCTATTAGTTTGGGGAGCCTACCGTCTGGAAGTTGAAGTATTTTGAAAATATAACTTATTTGCAAATTTAATGTATACCAAAACATACTCGTCAAATTCGTTTCTAAACTGATTATATAATTACCCGTATTTTTTGGTAATTTGAAAAGTTTTTTAACAAAAAACCGTTGCAATCTTTCAACTGTTTAAGAGTACTACTAACTATCACTTTTATTTAAGGCATTTTTCCAAGTTAAAAGTATATGTTCCTTTTACAAAAATAAATAAATACATTTTTATGTCATGTCGTAGAATGTAAGAGGTTAAGAATACGTAAGAATTCTAAGCAAATAGACTGAGTTTGGCATCACTATTAAAATATTCGAGAGTAAATTCAGTTTTGAAAGTTTTGGTTTCAGTTTTGAACTCGTGGAGTTCTTTTTGTGACCAGTTTCTGATAAATATATAATTGCTATGACATTAATAGATGTAATTACGGATTTAGAGTTGTGTTATATTCTTGTGAAGAAACAGGTTCTAAGCCCCAATTAAGTGGTTTCATTATCACAACCACGTATACTACATTTTCAAACCGGCTTTATATGGTGCAGTTCGCAGAATTTGTTATATAATATCAATATGAAAACAAGAATTTGTTGGCTTATCGACCAATCTAAGGTAAAAAAACAAAAACAAAAAAAAAGTAATGTTGTAATTGTATTTTAATAATTAACAAGTTCGACGTTTCGACAAACTTTGTTTGCCTTCTTCAGGAACAATACAAAAACAAAGAGAAAAAAATATAACACAAAACAAAAAACGGAATACATAGGTGCGATTATAGTGGGACTGCTTAGTCTGTAATGAAAGAGTGTGATTTAATAATTAACAAGTTCGACGTTTCGACAAACTTTGTTTGCCTTCTTAAGGAACAATACAAAAATAAAGAGAAAAAAATTATAACACAAAAAAACACTCTTTCATTACAGACTAAGCAGTCCCACTATAATCGCACCTATGTTTTCCGTTTTTTGTTTTCTGTTATACTTTTTTCTCTTTATTTTTGTATTGTTCCTGAAGAAGGCAAACAAAGTTTGTCGAAACGTCGAACTTGTTAATTATCAAAATACAATTACAATATTACTTTTTTTGGGTTTTTGTTTTTTTACCTTAGATTGGTCGATAAGCCAACAAATTCTTGTTTTCGTATTACAACTAACGGGCAACAAAGAAAATCGTCTGATAATCTATAATATCAATTACATTGTAGCAATTGTTGGCCGTTAGAAGTGATCAGGTGTACCTAATTGTTGGCTTATCGACCAGACAGTTTATTAAAAAAACACCAAATAATTTTAAAGTGTTTTTTATTAAAAACCCGACGTTTCGGCAAACATTGTTTGTCTTCTTCAGGGGCTCTCTATAAAGAACAATTATAAAATTAAGAATATAGCTAGTATTTATCAACAGAACAATAAAAAATAAAGAGTAATTATTTAATTACTATTAATTAATTATATTAATTACTATTAATTAATTATATGTGCCGTTTCGACACCTATGAATGAATTACTATTATTTTTTTTTAGAGAGCTCCTGAAGAAGGCATACAATGTTTGCCGAAACGTCGGGTTTTTAAATAAAAAACACTTTAAAATTATTTAGTGTTTGTTTTTAGAAATTTCTTGGTCGATAAGCCAATAATTAGATACACCTGGTAATATAGTATCTCACTTAGCTAATATAAAAAAATATAAAATAATTAGCCACGTTGTTATTTCAGTGTGAGGCACAGCAACAAGATTTGAATAAGATAAAAGTCGAATTGAAAGAGCTGAGCACAAAACTGATGGATGCATTCCGTGCTACTAGCGTGAATGCAGCACGCCGAATTGGAGATATTGTACAACAGATTAAGAATAAATGCAATAATGATGTTTATGAAATTGCGAAAAAGTCAAGTGAAAAGTTCATTAAATATCTGGAACAATTAAACGAGATAATTGTAGAAGAAATACTTATAGTTGAGGATATTTCAAAAAGACTGGATGGAAATATTGACCAGGTATTTATTAATCACTAGTGTTACTTTCTAATGAAAGGTAATTTATAAATTAAAAAGTAAATAGCAACAATTTTATAATGTTTTCATTAGAGATTTTCGGAATGTTAACAGACGACCTATTTTTATAGGAAGGGACAGAGGAAATTGTGAAAGGTTTTCCGGAGGACAAGAAGAGGATTGTCGATAGACTTACGGAAATTAAAAAGTTTATTGATCTTCAGTATGATGAGCTAAACAGATTGTTGAAGACGTGCTCGGCAAGCAGGCCTGCCGACGAGATAGTGCCGCAGACTGGCGGCACCACCAACATTCCGCTCGCCCCAGTCACTCTCACCATGGCCGCTGCATTTATCGCCATCAAACTGGCATTCCACTAACTCACCTGCCGCCACACATTTATACTCTTATAAAATGCTTAGATTATTTCATATAATTGATTATAAAATAAAGTAATTTACATACATTCAGTCCTCTTATTACATGGAATTTACCTCCATTTCTGCCGCAGATACATTGTTTACTTCCGTTACTTCGGTCTGCGCGGCAGACACCCAAGGCGAGGTGGCGAACGTACACCAAGAAATTCAATACAAAAAAAAATGAACAATAAATGAGATTACAGAAAAGAGATGCAAAGAAGAAGTTATGACTTATCTTGACAATGGTGATGTTGAATACGCAAGCGGCGAAGCTGAGGTGATAGGGGGACGATTGAGGAAGATTTGGCGATAAGGAGATAAGGGAGGGGGAGATGAGAGAGCGTAGAAGATGAGAGATGAAAGTGTTTGACAACGGCGTTGATTGCTGTTGTGTAATCGGCGAACGGTGGCGCAACAACCTGGGCGCGGAAGGTGGTAGCCTAGGTTGATGATGCGGAATTAAGACGCCCGTCGAAGGCGCGAATAAAATGCCAGACAATTCAAAGGCACGTATAACCACTTGCAAGGAGAAATATATAAGTGTTAATCACAGAGATGCGCACAGAACTCGTCCTAGAAGAATACTGAATGAGTAGATGAGCGGAAGGCGGAAGGGGCAAAAAATAGACAGGAAACATATGGCATAATGATGCAATTACGATGTAACAGAAGGGACAAATAAAAGAGGGAGGAAAGTGGTCGGGAAAGAAGGGCTAAGTGGTTCTAGGAAGAAGTCCACATGCACGGGCGGGCGCGCGCGCGCGGGGGGAGTATGGTGCGTAATAAGGCACGCACACGCCGACCCAACAACTTCCATTGCTGATTTAAGAGGAAATATTGTATTCATATATCTTTTTTGATTGGCCATATTCATATATTGTTTTTTGGAAAGACAAGCCCTGAATATAATTTTTTTTTTTTTTTACGCATATTCGTATGTGTAAACAAAATATTTAAAACGGATAACACAGGAAGCGCAAAGTTGATATTCCGGTTACTTACCACCGCCGCACCTGACTATAAGGCTTTGGTCAAATTCCATCAACTAGAAGTGGGACTTTAAACTTCCTAAACACATACACAAATGCCTATCACTTTTATTTGAAATAATTTTTCCAGGTAAATGGAGTTTTTGGAGGGTTCTGCGATGGCCACTATAGTAAGTAATCTCCATCTTATTACCACTTCAGTTCAGTGTATGGTTCTATCACCTTTATATCTTTATTCATATAAAGGGACAACTCAACCATTTTCTCACATAATATCAAACGTAACAAATATAAATAATAGCGTAATATCTAACAAGTTTATAAACATTTAAAAAACAAGATAAAGAACAAGATAAAATACTACAAAATTAAATTTATAAATATAGTCACATACTATAACAACACTCATGAATTTACAATCAACACTACAATTAAAAATTAAAATTAATTAATTTACAGTTTTATATTTATGTACCCACTCTTATAATATATGTATACAAACATATCTAGCAAACAAAGTGTCAAAACAAATCTATTTGAATGTATTCTAAACGTTTTCTCTCTATTTAGCATACATAATATGTAGACCAAACTACAGTACAATAATCTAACACAGAAGAACTAATGATGCATACAGAATTTTATAGGTAGTCAAACTTTTAGATGTGCTTAATATTAAATATAGTAATTTTAAAATCAAAATGTATGGCTGTGTGTGTATGTATATGTGTGTAGAACGTAAAAGCTATTCTTTCCCAATGTTAAATTATGAGATATAACCTACCAGTAAACTGCCATGTTGCTACCATAATAATAATTGAACCATAATAATAATAAATATATCTGGTGTTACATAGTAAAAGGAAATTTTAAATTATATACCTGGTTCAATGAAAATGAACTGGTTCCCAAGTAGAAAGCTCGATATTGTATAATAAAGTATTTTACACAAATTAAGGACTTTCAGCCATTTATTTTAACCATCATATTTTGTCAAAGTTTTCAAGTCCAACAATCAGATCAAACTTATTATCTATTATCTTATTATAGTGGCTTTATTAGCTATTAAGTCTATATGATATTTGGGGATCAAAGATCAACGTCAGCTCTAAGATCACAAACAGGTGAAATCTCGCTGATATTTTTTGCTGGTGGAGAGAGTTGTTTTACAAAATATCTGCAAAATTTGTATTGAAAAACTGTGAAAAAGCTTTCTATCATTATTGTTTATGAATATGTTTGAAAAGTTAGTTTATTTTTATTTGTGTTTGTTTTGTATTTTTGGTTTCTTTATTTACTGTAACGGGGAAATAAAATTATTTGCACTTCAAATATACAGCTGCGTGCAGCTCTGCTGTTCCGCTGGGCTACAGCTCTTTAGTAGGTACTAATTAGTCTGTAGGCATTTAAGTGGTTAGTTTAAGATAGGTTAAGTAGTAGAGTAAAGCAGTATAGAGTAAGAATTAGTATATAAGTATATTATAAGAATTAGTTTGTAAGTGTAGGTTTAATTAGTTTACAATAAGTTAGCTATTAATAATTAAGTAAAAAGTAGAAGGAATTCTCAAGAGATAGCAGCAGAGAGTCACTACGTCACGGGTGCTGGCCGAGAAGGGCGACCCCTCCATCCATAGATGAGTCAGCTGTTAAATTAGGTGAAAGTAGGTTGGCCGCTTACAGGTTAAACAGAGAAGCTGGATATTTCTGTTGTGACCGGAAGAAGGAAAACCCATCAAACTCCAGTGGGAGGATTATCGATTCAACGGAAGAAGCGAAGAAGCAGAAACAAAATAACAATGAAACCAAGCCTGGATGTTTAAAATAAAAGTAGGTATTTGGATGATAATTTTGAATATGGAAGTGGGGAATTAACTCGTTTTTTAAAGAAATAGAAACTAATACACTACCTTAGTTGTTATTTTAATTGTTTAATTAAATTAAAGTATAATTTTACTTGCCTAATTTGCCATTTCGTAAGGCAATTTTTGTTTTAGTTTCTAAGAACATACAATATTTGTTTTTTATTCTTTTAATTTTGATATGAAAGCTCATTGCAATTTTTTTGATTGTTTTTTGTAATGTAAAAGAGTACTGTGTTGTATTAGCCATATTACCTGTTCCCAAATCCTGGATCTGAATATTTAACGAAAAATTTGTTTAATATATAGGTTATATAAAAGTAAACTGTAGCCGACGAGTGAGGCGCTGCAGGAAGAGTAACCCACATAGGGCTGTGGACAGTTGAACAGCATGACTACTTATACGTAAGGCGCTCGCTTCTTGAACTGTGAGGTCAGAAGTACGATACTCAATCGAGTTCACATACTTTTTTCTGTTTTTTTCTTTCATTTATTTTGTTATTTTATTTATTGTAATTGTTATTTATTTATTTCTAATTGATTCTTCTTCATTTGTTTTTTCTTGTGTTCTTTTCTTTTCTGTTAAGATTTCTATCGTAGATATTTGGTTAGATAGAGATTAATTTTTCCCCTTTTTTAGCCTTCCTTCTTGGTCCCAATTGCCTTAACCCCCATTATCATCCTCTCCACCCATAATTCCGACCCGCCCGTCTCCATTGAGTTAGCCCATTCATGAATTGAACGCCGAGTGGCGTATTAATCAACTTCCATCAGTAGCGTCAACGCCTGACTTCCCAGGGATGCTGCTTCCGACACAATATACAAATCATTAAGTGATGAGTCGGTAGCCAATCAGCTCTGGCCTTCCCACTAATGCACTTACAGGGCGGGCTATTATGCCCTTTCGTACGTCCAGAAGCTTTGACTAGATTAGCGTCAAATTTGTAACGAAGAATTTGAATTTTCAGCCTTACCTCCAAGAGACAAGGGCATCATTTTCCAAGTTTTCCACACATCACCATTCAGCGTTTTTTTTCTACTCGCCGGACTTCCGACATACTTGTTCACATCTCATTCGCCATCTAGTGAACCAAAACAATTGCCAACTACTTACGCGTCATTTATTCATTCTTTCTGTAAAGTAAATATTGCATTGCATTATTTTCTCTTACTAATCTACTAACCCAATTAGTAAATTAAAAGATTAATTTCAGTTCTATTCAATTGGTATCAATATTTTCCAACGCCTATCTGTTGCTACTTACAGTCCAATAAATACATCATCAAATATGGAAGGGGATAACACGACATTTATCACTGAAGGCCATCAAGTTCGTTGTATACTAAACCTCTAAATCTGTAAAAGCCTTCTATAACAGCAAGCAACCAGAGGATATTTAATGTTCTACCAACAACGTAATGTTGAAAATAATTTAGACAATCCCATAAGCATTAATTTGAGTAATATTATTAAGTGGTTGACTTTATCAAAGAACTGTGTAAATGTCAGCGACTGGAAAGTTCTTGTTAAAAGGATCCATATATGGAGTAGTAAAGGCAGTGGATCTGCTTTGCATGAAGGCATAATTGGTTGTAGTTGTCAGTGTTGTTGTTTTTGAATGCTGGAGCAAAATAATCTAACATTACAGATCGAAAACTTTTCCAAATTCAGGACTGTATTTGTACCTACTTATAAGGCGATAATTTGTAATGACTTCAAAGATTGGTACATTTAAATTGATCATTCATATCTTAAATTTGTTTCTGTAAATATAATGTTATAATGGTATATTTCAGAAGAATTCCTTAAAATGCCTAATTTAGAATGTAAACCACCAACATTTTGATAATCGATGCTCAATTGCTCTATTGATAGTTTTCTGTCTCTCAACTAATCTCGGAATTCTATTTATCTCTAATTGTAAAATTATCATCACCGTGTTTCTTCTTCTCTTCTGACTGAGTTCGAAGTTCTTTTCATTAAAAGACCTGTCGCGAGAGAAAGCAACATTTTCTGGAGGTCTCGATGACTTTATTTTTCGAAAAACCTCATGAACATCATCTTCATGGTTCATTACAGATTAGTCGCATTTCGTTTGAAGGTTTTCCAAGCCTTATGAGCTTGGCACTCACTGACATCCAGAGGGATAATTAGCAAATACATCATCTTGCCAACATTAGTTTTGTCAAGCGATATTTTTTTCTTCGTTACTACAAGAAGAAGCAGATCTTATAAGGGGGAAGAAGGTGAAACTGTCTTTTTTAAAAACTGTATCCATCAAAATATATTGAAGGAAGAACTTGAGCAAGAGCTAATGATTAGGGGCTACAGAAGAACTGTAACTGTGGATATATAGAACATAAGAAAAAATTAAGAAAGATCCTTAAAGTTGAAGAAGACCAACGGACGTGCTCAGCTAAGCCGTAACACTTAGACCCTACCTCAGAACTGACTAATCCGGGGGAAGTTAGAGATCTTAGGGCGTCTTTTTAAAAATACAGGATATTGACTTTCGGAAATTCTTAACAAAATTGCACCTTCTTCATATAGGGCTGAATAAGAATAGATTGACGTTTATTTGGACGAGTGCTTGGTCTTAAAATCACAGAAGGCACATATCAAGGGAACAACCATGGGAAGGTGGGAACTAGTGGGGATGAGGATAGAGTGACACAACCACTTAACAATCTGTATTGAACTTTCTGATCAAAAAGATAACAAGTAATTGAATGATTTAATTGTTTATTTAGAGCACATATAAATATGAAAATTCCATCACTCAATAATAAGTTATTCATTGAGATCATCAACCATGTTGAAATATATTGGTTTAGTGTTGGCGCTACTATTTGTCCTGGTGAGTAGTAAACTAGTATTATACAGCCATAGTACTTATCTATCTCAGTTTTACTCAATATAATAGTGAAACTTTACTTTCCGTTAATGCTCTACTTAGCGCGATCACATTCGACAGTATGTTCAAATATTTACTTTAAAACTCAGTTACAAGTTCTGTTGGGCTGCTAATAGAAGGCGCTTCCCTTACAACGTGGTACAGTCAAGTAGATCTTTATTGACAACAACTATAATCCCCACCGATAATTAAAGTTTTGGTAACTAAAACTTTATAGGTAATTTGTCCGTTAGAACTGTAAAATTGCATTTATCTGTATCTAGTATATAATTAGTTGCGGTAAATTGTGTCCGGGCAAGATTGCCGGGTATTTGTCAAGTATTGCAGCTTGTTGCCAATGTTTGCCCACATTCCTTGGATAATATTTCGAGATGTCCGTCTGCCCACATATTTCTGTCAGATGACTTTAACTATTATGTTTGTCTCACAAACGACATTGGTTGATTGTATGTGGGGAGGTTATAAGGTTACACAAGTATTTATGTGTTTGGCGTGTATTATAGCAGAAAAGAAAGAGTACACATTATCATTGAAATTGACCTTATTAGTTTTTGTACTATTAGTTTTTTCTGCTGTAATGCATTCCAAGATTAGTCCCTGCTATTAATGAAGATGGTCCAGACCGAAGAATGGAGTATTTTGTGCGAGTAGTACTGGGCACGATGTGTAGAAGAGGCGGCACACATTGCAACAAAGATTGTGTGGAGTGATGAGGCTACATTCAAATTAAATGGTTCAATTAATTGCCATAATTGCACCTACCTGATAATCCGCATGTTACGGTGGAACATTAGTTAATTTACCGGGAGCTACAGTGTAGGCTTATCATCATTTGAGGCTACTGTCCCGTTTTGACTAGTTCCGATTATTTGTACTTGCTGCGATTGTTTGTCATGTCTAACATTAGAGAAGAATTGGAAGATGAGGAGTTTTTGTTTTCAGCAAGATGGGCACCTTCTATGTACCATCTGTATGTAAGATCCTACCTAGATGAGATCTTGCCAAACAGGTGAATTGGACGAAGGGATTTCATCGAATAACCTTCGCGTTCAACAGACCTTACACCAAGAGCTTTATTTTTATTGGGAGACTGCAACAGTCTCTGAATTGAGGGCAAACGAGAATGCACACAAACACAAAAGATTCGTTATGTTTACGATTCAATTGGTTCGCGTTGTCAGCAGTGCCCTGATGACCAGGACGGACATCAGTTAGAAAACAGGCGTTGACAAGACAAAATAAATCTGATTCTCTTACATTTTGAAAATGAAATATATTTTAATAAACACCAATTTTCTATGTATTTGAAAGTGTGTATACATTTTTTTTTTGGGACATCCTGTATTATATTATATCAAGGTCAATAATTTTGGTTAGAGTATCTTGTAAATGTGTCATTTTTGTGGGTCTACGCTCATAGAGTGTTAATGAGATTGAAATATGTAGTGGAAAAAAATCTATTGACCAGCCATGACAGCTGAAAAATATTGCCCAGCAATGGTCATTAAAATATTTTCAGCAATATGCAATTTTTATTGCCTAATAATAATGCCCCTTCACCAAACTTTCTGAATGGTAGTCTTCAGTTTTCGCAATTTTCTCACAAACGTAACAGCAGGTTTCTTCAAGCTTGGTATACTACCTGCTCACAAAGATCTACCACATTGTTTGACTGTTCTTAATGAGAAAATTGACTCCGGGTGGGCTCTGAAGTCGTATTTTACTACCGAATAGGTTCCCTAGCTCATATAATATGGAAGGTTACTTAAGTATTAAACAAATGATGGAAGATTTGAAGTTAATACGGAATTTAAAACTGTGTGACAATAACAGTGGAAGAAAGTGGTGTGAGTGCTTTCACGCTGGTATAACGGTGATGAGTAATAAGGAATTATTGAAATATATTACATAATGATTTGAATAAACAACAATATCAGTTTCATACTGAAGAGAATCTATTGTGACTGGCAAGCTTGTCTCTAAACAATATCCATAAACAATATAGAAAAATATCACTTAGCAGTGTAATAAATATCTAAAAATAATACCATTTCTATATTTAAAATAATAAAATACAGGTAATTAACAATAAAATTAAAAAATAATAAAAAGAAACAATTCAATCTTACTTCGTAGCATAAAAATATTAAATTACATTTGACAAATTACACAAATTGTAGTATACAATAATTGATTTATAATATAATTTTAATATTGTTAAAATTTAAATATTTGAGTTGCTCATTTAATGTTTTCAATAATTATTTATACACTTCTTTACAGTATTACTTTAGTATTACCTCCGCTGGTCAATAGTAAGATATACATTTTTTTTTTTACTTTCTGTTTTTTAATAAATTCATTAAAAATAAATACATTTTAAACATCTTATTTCTGATGTCAATAATTTTTGAGCACATTAAATAAATGGTATAAGCCTGCCTTCTGTAACAAATTACAAATGGACTTGAGAAATTACTTACCTTCTTGATTATGACAGAGTTGAGATCACCCTCTTCCTCAACACCTCACATCTAGTTCTAATAATCCATCTCTGACTTGGCAGCCATTACTTACTTTTCAGAATATTGTCTTCCATTTAAGGCAAAATTTATTTCTTTACAGGTGTTAATTTGATTATTAGAGCAACACCACCCTGGAGAAACCTATTCAATATGGTCAAAAAGTCAGTTTATAAAAACCTACTCACACGATCTCAATCCGAATATCCAAATGTTTTGAATGAACACTTGTATACAGGAGCTTTAGCCGACGACTTCGGCCGCCTCCGTAGAGATTCGTTTAGGTTCGTTGGCTAATTTTGATTGGACGTAACTGTAGTTTAGTAACTTTGAATTTGCTTTCCTTTGTCTTGGTATATAACGAGGTATTCAATTTTAACCTATCTGCTGAAAATAAATGTCAACATATTAACCCTTTAACTGCTATGGACACATCATATATGTGTCACTGGCTGGTTGTCCCTCTCAGGCTATGGACACACATCTGTGTTTTTACGATTTTTCCCTAATTGCTCGAAGCACAAGTTTGTATAACTATTGTAACGCAATCTGTTGTTTATTTTAATAGTTATTAGTACGTTTTCTAGACGATAGATGACATTCAGCGAAAAATATTCATTCTATAACTAGAACTGTTGTGGTAAACACGTCTTCAAAGTTCTTTCCATACACTTTTTAATAATTTTTATTCCTGGAAACACCTGTTTTTCCCACTATTACGTCTCGAGACAGATATTTGTACCTTCAAAAAATGTTGGATTTTTCGTATAACAAAAAAACGAAATCCTGAATGAGTTCAGTTGGGTTGCGTGTTGCACCCTGTTTTGAAATTTTTCAAACACAAAAAAATGTTCAATTATTTATATTTATATTTATTAAATACATATGTTTTTAAATATTTGTAGTTTTTAATATTTTTACTGTTATTTATACCCATTAAACGGTTTAAAAGCCATCAATGGAGGTAATGACGCAGTTCCATTAAATTACTGAGCCTGTGAGGGTAGAAATAGTAGGGAGACCGGAGCTTGTCATCCCCACTACACTGATATACTACGCAGCAGTTAAAGGGTTAATAAATGCTAAACCAAATAATGTCACCTATAAAAGTAAACACTTAAGAATAGATAATTGTTTCACTTCGTATTATTAAAATTCTCGAACAAAAGTGTGTTAGGAATCGGCCACAAGGAACGGCACCAAAAAGAGTTGAAAAGAGTGAAGAAGAGCTCGGTTTTATGAAATTACTGACAATATATTGCGATGTGGTTTGACGTCGTTGGTTTTTAAGGATTTAGAAACTATTAGTTATTTCTTGTTAGCTCATTATTAAAAATTAAATTTTTTTTTTTTAAATAAATCTTCCAAATAATTTTATACACTTTTTTATTAAAACATTTTCAAAATATATTTGATAAGCAAAATTTAATTAATGAACTATCTGTCACTTACAGTGATCATGATTTTTCTTAATTGAAAAATACCTGACTGATTAAAACTGACTTCTGTAATAAATATTACAAGTGGTATCAGACATTATCTTCCTGATTATGACAGGGTTGAGTTCACCCTGCAACACCTCACCTTTGTTTCTAATAATCCATCTCTGACTTGGCAGCTTTTAACTTTACTTTTCAAATATTGTCTTCAATAGAAGGCAAAGTATACTTCTCTCCCAATAGAAGCTTATTATTTCTGTAAGATAATCCATCTGTTTCACAACAATGTCTGTCTCTTTTATGCAAAAAAGAGGATGAAACCAAGTAAAATGAGGATATATTTGAAGTTCAGCTATAAAAGTCACTTATTGGGGAACTGTTTTCTTCCAGCCATATCCTGCCAAAGTTGGACCACAAGAAGTGATCAGCTGAAACACTGCTGGAGATATTGAAGAGTAATATTTATTAAAATATTTTCGGTAATTTGCAATTTTTGTTATCTAGTAAAAATGGACCTTATGAGAAAAAAGTAGTGAGCATATTTCACACCGATATTGGTTATAACCAATGGATGTACCTTTTTCTCTCATACATATTGTCTAAATGGGATCCAAAAGGTGATCTTGGATCTACAAATGTACTCTTAAACTGAGTTAATCTGCGAGTTACAATCAGGTGCCTCCAAATAGTCCTTGAAGGAAACATCTCATAACAGTCCTATTTGGGCCCATACCAATACTTTAAATTTCCAATAACCAACTGACTACACCATCTATCTATCTATCTTCATGGCTCTACAACCCTTGGTGGGTCCTGGTTTCCTCAATGAGCCTAATCCAGGTGTCTCTGCTAGTTGCAGCTGCTCTCCAGTTGCGAGTACCCAAGATGCTCCTCGCATCGTTGGTCACACCGTCAAGCCACCTAAGTTTGGGTCTGCCAACCTTTCTTTTCGTACCTATTCCCCCATCCAAAATCCTCCTTGGTATCTCATTTTCCTCCATCCTCGCCACATGGCCAGCCCAGCTCAGCCTGGATAGTCGAATAGTGTGTACGACGTCCGCTTCCCCATACAATTCACATAACTCCTTGTTTTTTCGCCTTCTCCATGTATCCCCTTCCCTCACTGCGCCAAAAATGCGCCTGAGTATTTTTCTTTCAAATACAAGGAGTTTCTTTTCATCGTTTTTGGAAATAATCCAAGCTTGGGAAGCGTACATCACTACTGGGCGGATGAGGGTTTTATACAGCCTGATTTTCGTTCTCCTGGAGATCAGGCTGCTCTTCATGTATTTTACCAGGCCAAAATAACATCTGTTCGCAGCCATAATTCTTCTGCTGATCTCCGTCGAAACATTATTAGTGGAGGTGACCTGGGAACCAAGGTAGGTAAATTCTTGTACCCTTTGAAAAGTAAAAGGACCAATCTGAATACTGTTTCCTGGGGGACCATTGCCACTTCCAACATACATATATTTTGTCTTATCCTGATTTAGGACAAGACCCATGGAAGATGCTGCTTTTTTGAATGCAAGGAAGGCATTCTGTAACATAGGGACTGTACGCGCAATAATATCTACGTCGTCCGCGTAGGCCAGTATTTGGACGGATTTATTATATATGGTCCCTGAGGTCTGAATACCGGAATCCCTGATTACTTTCTCTAGGGCCAGGTTGAATAAGAGACAGGCGAGAGCGTCACCTTGCCTTAGCCCTTTACTTGTCTTAAATTCAGGGGATATTTCAGACTGAATACGGACCACTCCTGAGGCTTCCGCCATCGTCATTTTTACCAACCTAATGAGTTTAGGTGGTATACTCATTTCCTCCATGGCCTGGTACAGTCTTGGGCGAAGGACGCTGTCATAAGCACATTTAAAATCAAGGAAAAGGTGGTGAGTGGGCACTTTATATTCCATGCCTTTTTCCAGGATTATGCGGAGGGAGAATATCTGATCTATTGTGGACTTGTTTTTCCTAAAGCCCGCCTGATATTTTCCTATTTCTCGGTTGGCATAGGGTGTAAGTTTATTGGAGAGGATTTTGTAGGCACATGATAACAGGGTAATACCCCTATAGTTTTCACATTGCAGCTGGTCTCCTTTTTTATGGATTGGGCAGATGATAGCTCTCCTCCATTGGCTCGGCATCGATTCATGCTCCCAAATGGACATAATTAGATTGTGCATTGTCTTATAAAATTCATCCCCTGCATATTTGTACAGCAACTGACTACACCCGAAAGGATTAATTGCAAGTCTGACAGACATGCAGAAGAAATCACTATACTCGTATCTGACTAGTGATCTGGTTGCAAGTTCCAACCCAGTTTCTTGACGCCTACGAGAGCCTCCACTGCAAAAACTCATCCTGATAAACTCATTATTAAGCTAAAGGAATCTTTAAACAAGTATTCCATAAGAAAACTCTTTTTCTTACTGCAGTTATTACAATCTAAATGACAAACTGTCTTCACACTTGGCACTTTTTCCAATCCTTAATTAGTCTCACTTTACTTATTACTCCAGATGATGTAGTTTAAGATTGTTGTTTGCACCACATCCAAAGGTTTACCAATGTGACTTTTTCAGCCCTCACGAAATCTATTGGGGCCGAGCTTAAACTTAAGTCTAAGTCACAGACTCCCTGGAATCACTTTTTCAAAGAAAAATTGTTTAGCTTAAACTGATAACATTGAATACTTTATAAATAACTTTATAGATAACGCGTGCGATGTTCGTATGTAAAAGGAAAAGTAAATTTACCTTTCTGAGGTGTGTGATCTCTTTCTCTCTCTCTCTCACAAATACACACAAACATTCATTCATTCAAAACAGGTATTTCCGGAGAAAGCTCCGAAAATTCCGAAAATTTGACATTACTTCGCCTTACTTGCTTGCTACATATCAGTAAAAGAAAGTAAAAATAAATATGGGCGACGTCTTGAATAACTTAGTTTAGATTGCTGTAAAGGATATTGCACTGCGACCTGAAAGATCTATTGTGTCCCCGTTGCCTTCATCAGTGCACTGTCCATCACCGAGAAGGGAGCTGTAGATACAGGCTCCTAAGAAGAGAAAATCTAAAGGCATTACTGCTAGACTCGAACCTGGGACCTCCGAACATGGAAGGTTTCTAACCTCAGCACGCTACCACTCAGCTAATCCCTTTCCTCCCCGAATAACTTAGTTAAGGTGTTATGGTTGGTTCCACAGAACTGGAAAACATCAGAAATAGTTTCCGGTTAGCTTGTTTCTTTATGTGTGGTCATCACACAAAAAGTAGCAGGCTTTAACGGAAAATACATATGCCTAATGATTAGTTAAGGTAGTTTTACTTTTCTTCCAATTAAAGTTCCCTGAGAAAATAATTTAAGTGGCTAGTCTATATTTTGGATATTAAAGTTATTTAAAGTAAAATTTATTATTATAAAGTATTAATTAATATTAGGAGTATATTACAGTATGTACTAGATCCATAACTAAACTTATAGGACAGTTTCGAAAAAACAAAATCATACATAAGATAATTGTAAATATTTGTGGCCGACAAGTGCCCTTGAATTTACTTAGATAAGTGGTTCCATTATCAAACAGTGAGTGCAATAATGGAGACATTTATCTGTTATAAACATTTATTTTTATAGCAAGGTCTAGTTATTAAAATAAATCTATAAGAGTTGAAATACTCTCAGGTTACGCATTATTATTATGATTATTATTATTTATCTGTGGAGAGGGGACAAACCCTGCGCTATCCACAGCCCCTGGTTATACATAAATACTGAAATGTAATTTACTTGAGTGGTGGTGATAATACTAAATAATTAAATCATTATGAATAATTTAGACTGGGTGTTGGATCAGTGAGTGCGTACACTACTACGCACAATACTCCCCCACGCGCGCGCGCCCGCCCGTGCGTGTGGGCGCCTCCTTAGAAGTACTAAGCCCTTCTTTCCCGTCTTCTTCCCACCCTCTTTTTTTTGCTATGTTATTTTAGGGGCTGCCTTCCGGTCTTGCATCCGTTATTGCATCAGCATGACATAAGTTTTCCCTCTCTAGTTCCGATCGCCTAGGCCGGCCACCGCCCGTGTACACACTCTTCTTCTGGTGCTCTAAACGCTAACATCTGTGTGTCTGTTTGCCAGTGTAAAGTTCGCCTTTTACATTTATTCACGTTATTCGCGCCTTTCGCCTTCAAATTAATATTCATTGTCTCCTTGAGACACAAGACTCGTCTTTCCTCGCCATCATCGTCAGAATCACTCACCTTCCGCGCCTGGCTGTTGCACCACCATCAGCCCTCCTACAATAGCGTCATCCGTTGCGACGAAATATTCTCTTCTCCCTTTTCCGCACCTCTTCTCTATTTCGTTACGCCCTCGTACCTGCCGGCTGGATTCCAGGCGGTGTGTCCCGCGGGGTTCTAGATCTTTTTTGAGCCCCAATAGGTATATCCTCGTCTGGTGCAGGTTGAGTGGATCTCATGCTCTTCGCACGCCTTTGCCTGTATCTCCCACTAAGTTTATTCTTCTACTCACTTTCCTTGGATACCTTACCAGAAGTCGACTTAGCTTCCTTTACCTTCGCAGAGGAATTCGCAATAGCCGTGGCCGACGCAGAATTACCTCGCTTCTTTCCACCATGTGCCATTCATCTCCGCAGGTGGACGAGTCCTCCGCAGCGACTCCAGAAGCAGGTTTTCCATTCTGGAAATGCTTTCCAGTTCCCTTGTCCCCGATCCTGGATGCACAGAGGAGTTTCCCCCACCACCGGTCACCCTCTTCTAAGGGGCCCTCGGCTGACGAATCTACTTTATTTAAATCCATAAATTAAGTAAAAGAAATTCATCTCCGTAGCTCTCCACCCTCCACGGAGCCTCACAATTTGGGACGCTATAAAAAAGGGCTAGAGCTACTACAAAGATATAGCGCCCAGGGATTGTGAGCCAAGCCCACAATATCCAGGAGCTCACCCATGCGTTTTTACGCTAGCCATTGACCAGAGCTGGGTTAGGCTCTGGCCGCCTGTTTAGCGGAGTCCGGAACCAAGTAGTGTGTTGGACTGCAAGGCCCGCTGAGATAACTTGCCTCTAGCGTGAACCTGCACCCTCAACCACCAGAACTTCCTTTCCCCACGACACTGGTATCCACACACGGCAAACATGTGGGTGGCACCAGCACGTGCCACTGGCGTGTAAGAATGTAATTGTGTAAGTGTATAATGTTAAGGCGTTTAGGTGTAAGTGATGTAGTTGAACTCCCACGGAGGCTCCGCAGCAAAAGAATTCGCTGCAAGAGATTCAGGCCGCACATAAATTATGACGACCCAACAGAGGGCAGAAAAGTTTCCACCAACTCACACTCCTATTGGGAAAACCATTGCACTTGTTAATCTGTAATTGTAGCTGAGGTACGTGGGAGTGCTAGTTTCTCAAATAGCCCGAAGGCTCTCTTCTGCGTTCGCCCTCCAGCTTGGTCTCCCACGCTTGCACGAAACTGGAGCGCAGGTGTTTCCGGAGCCAGCGATGAGGACGCGCTGGATGTGCTAGAATGAGGTTCCGCGACGGAATAGCCGTCTCGAGAAACATAGGGAAGTTTCGCCCTATGTGAGTAAAAATACTCCCTCGAACCTTTGGCTCTTTGCCTCCGACTTAGAATTAATTAAAAAAAAAATTAAATTTTCTATGCCAAATCCGATTGTCTTCAGACAACTTGTTAAGATTTTCTGTCTCTGGTAGATACTACTCGATTCTGGCTAGTGAGATATGACATATGAAACATATACACATATGACATATGATATTATATTTTATGAAACAGAGCACCAGAATCGTTGAACCATATTTTACTTAATTGCCCTATCTTGAATCATTTAAGATTGATATACTTGCAAGTTAGCTCACTATTAAGCGATCTTCATCACATTCAAAACTGAACAACATTTACAATTACTTTCTACACGGCATGTCACTAAGGAAACATAAATTAATGGATTCCCTGTTATTTGTTTCATTTGATTTACCATAAATGTTCATTTATAGTTCAAGTTTTATGTATATTTATTTTCTTGCCAGTATTAGCATTGTCCAGAATTATTCTTTTCTGTTTACTTTTGTTTCCGATGAAGTGTCTGATTTATTTATTTAATATATAATTAGGTAACATATTTAATTTCTTTTAATTTATTTTTTTGTAGTTTGTTTCATTTTTATAAACTGAATGAGTTATGTTTTATTTTACCTTGATTTTGTATTCTATTTATTTTTTATTTTTGTAATTTATTGTACTGACCCATCTCTATTTGTAAAAACTTTTAAGTTTAAACAAATAAATTATCTATCACGTACTTCACGAGATCCATTAAATCAATTAGGTTTTTTGGAACAAGTAATTATAATTGTTATATTGATAAAATAAGACTAACTAGTCAATTAATATTTCCAAGTGGTAAGGTAATAAGAATTTGAAGTAAACATTGTGGTAATAATTAATTGCAAAGAAAAAAATGTGCACTCTTTATAATCTAAATGCGGCGAAAACATGGAGAACTTCCCTCAATTAGATAAACATTATTTATTGTCATCTCTTTTCCAAACTGTTGATTGGATAATGTTATTTATAATTAAATTTAACGACCATTCAAATAGATATTATTTCTTTACCCATTGTTTTGAATACCAGGTCATTCATAATAAATGAGAATTTGGCATTGTGTCATCTTTATTTTATCATTAATTGTTAATATTATTATTATTTTTTTTTATCCAATGCCCGCTCATTATGTTTAATTATGATTTCATTTATTTTTAAAAAAATATTTTTTTTTCTTTATAACCTTTTATCTTTAATTTTGGCGGTGGAAGTAATCAAACAGAACGCCTATTGGTTTGGTAGTTGGATAAGGTTGGCAGAGAAATATGACTGTGTGTTTAGCCCCTCTATTAATGACTGGGAGTGTTGGAGAGATCAGCTGGCAGCTTGATAGTCAGGATTAGAACGGTTCATCGGGAGGAAGTTATAGCGTTGGCTAGAGCATCCGTTAGGTTTTCACATTATGGACAGTTGGATTTTTTAATCTAAGAGGTGAACTTTTATACCTGAATCACACTCCTTGGCTGGAGAGGGATGTCCAGACGTGTTCTTTATGCAATTTAAATGCTAGAGAAGGTATCGTTCACTTTCTTGCAGTCTGCCCTATACTGACGGAATTTCGATTACGTTATTGGGTGTCCGTACCCTTGCTGTGAGTTCACTGAGAGATTATTTAAATGCTCTGGACTATCATGGTCTCATAAATTTCGCCAGGTCTGCTTGACGCTACCGTTTTCAGTTGGTGCACGAATTTAATTTCTGATTGTTGTTAATTTTCATCATGTAAACTTAATTTGGTATTATTATAATTTATTTATGTATCATAAGTTTTTGTTGTTTTTATACTATTCTTTGGATTATGTAATATTGATAAAAGTTTATTTTTCCATTTAATTAACGGCATTAATTCCTTAAATTAAATTAGTAATTTATTTACTTTTGGCATTTATTACATTTTGATTGATGTTACTTATTGTTTTTAGTAATATGAAGTTCTTGGTTCATTTGTATTAGGATTTAAATTGGTTTTGTTTTACATCAACCTCCGGCTGACGGGTTTCCCAAGCCGTATATACTTGTGTTTTCAGTTTTGCTGTAGAAATGTTTATTTTGTGTTTTTTAATAAACTATATTATTATTATATTATTATAAAAGGATGAATCGCAATCATCATAAATTTTGGAAATTGAATTTCCATAGAAATCTATAATTTGAGAATAAAAAGAAAAGTTTCTAGCGAATTGTTTGCGGTGCGTGTTCCAAAATGGAAAAGTCACAGGAAGCTTACAAAACCCGACAACCAAAAAAAGAGGCTGAGAATGATTTATCAATTATTCGCGATTTCCATAAATATGGTTCGAACGAATTTGTTTAAACTTCGTACAAACACTGCATATAAAAACGCCTATTACTTTCCTTTTATGATTATTATTATTATTATTATTATTATTATTATTATTATTAAATGAAATCTACATGTCTCATCAATCGATATTACATGTAATATAATTAGCTATTAACAAGTCAAAGATAAATTAAAAGAATGAGACAATAAACAAAATAAAAGAAACAAAAATAGAGAAATTAATGTACATAATTAAAATAGAAATGAAACTGCTTCAGAAAACAGAAAATCAGACAAAAGAAAATACAAAAGTTTAACAGGCGAGAACTAAAATATTTAACACTTTATTAATTTTTATTTAACACTTTTAATTTATTGATTTTTTTGTGAGTAAAAATTTCGAAGCTGTCAGTGTTCTCTTCCCTAATTAATTCAAAATCTGGGAGTGGCCAGCTGCATCCCTTCCAGACAATAGATTCTATCAGTTTGGATCTCTGTAGTTCATGTAGTGGACAATCGTGTAGTATGTGATGAAAATCTTGGATTTTATACGGTGAACAGGGACAAAATGGATTGGCTCTTAAATGAAATCTATTGAGGTAGCAGTTAGACGGACCATGATTTGACAGAAATGCAGTAAGTGAATTGGTGATGTTGATAAAACTGTACTTAACCCTGTGTTTAACTCAAGAGAAAAATCTACAAGTATGCCTTCCTTTAGTTGACTGCTGTCAAAATATATCCCATTCTTTAAGAGATTCTTCCAAAGCTTTAGTTTTCAGGTAGGAATATGGAATTCTATGGTAACTTATATCCAAGTCTTTATCCATCGTCGCTTGTTTAGCCAATAAATCAGCCTCCTCATTTCCTGCCAAGCCATGATGTGCCTTGACCTTGGAAAATATTACCTTAACTCCTAAATCTGCTAACGTTTTCAGCTGCCTGCGAATCATCTCTATAATGAATCCATGATTGCCAGGATCATCAACAAAAGAGAGAGTTACCTGACTATCAGTCATAATACGTAGTGCATATCTTAGATGAGTACCTATAAACTGCATCTGCCATCCATTCTAGACTTTTTAATATGGTGTAATGGAATCGTTTGATGTGATTCCTGATGTAGTAGATGTCTTGAAGAGGGCGAAAGTTAGTTGAGAGATTTTGGAAGTTAGTGCATCGAATTATTAATACGGATTTTATAAAAATAAACTGCATTTTAACAATAATTTTAACGTATAAATGGTAACTAATAACTAGCAAAATACTTAGGATTAAATAGAAGATAAATAAGTAATAAATTAGAATGATAAAATAAACGAACTAAGATGCACTACTAAAAGATAATAAGTTTAAATGAAACTGTGTATAGTCGCGTAAACTGCTGCTCGTGTATATGGACGTGCTCGTATCGTCGTATAAAATATAATAATGCTTTCGTTGTATATGATAGAGTTTATATATCGGTGTTGGCCACACTCACACCAAGACATCTGTCCTAGTGTGCGACCTTCGTAGTTTGCTGACCTTATTTAGGTCAGTGGCCAACCTTATCGATGCTTGCTTTGATGTAAAGAATTGAAAGGGCTTTGTTGTTTGTTTGGCCGGCACTGTCTTGAAGACGGCGGCCTGCTAGGTCGCTGGTTATAAATTGCTCTTTTATTACTGCCATTCTTTGTTAAGATAGCAGCTGGCTGGAACCACTTTGACATTGGTATGACTTTCCATGTCATTACAATGGCAAGCTGTTCGGCCTGGTTATTAGAGTAAGAAGCATCCAATTCAAATTTTTCTTGATGAATTACTTTATCTTAGAAAATAAACTAGAAAAGCGCAACCAACATTTCCTGCTTTCTTGCTGCCATCTATGTAAATCTCAAAACAGTTTTCTGAAGGAGATGTGTTTATTTGAGATATCCGAATTGTATCACCAGGATGAATCTAATTTTTGAAGTGAACTTTATGGTCATAATCAATATCCAATATGTTATCTTCATATCCTTTAGTTATTAAGTATATTTTTGCTATATGTTTAATTTGCTATATAATTAATTACTTTCCTTTAGAAACACTTTACAGGAACATTGATTTTTGGTGCGAACTGTGGGAGCTGCAACCAATTAAGATTTGCTCCAAGGTGTATGTTTCCAATTAAGATTTAACTAAGATTTACTTAGTGTGTATGTTTCAACTAAGTAAATAGTATTAAGGAGCATTGCTAAAATTCCGAGTGTGAATAAACTTGATTGAACGCAAATGCCCATATGATAGTAGAATTAGTTTCTGTGCGTGTCCTTTTTTTTTTTTTATGAATTTTTCCTTAACGCGTCCCTTTAACTTGCAATACTAACTGCATATAATTATAAAACCTATCACTTTTATTTCATACATTTTCCGGGAAGAAATCATTTCAGCTGGGCTCTGAGTAATCTGGTGCGATTTCCTAAGAACTAACTTATATTCCTAACTAACTTGACGCTATAAGAGTTCTGTCCCTATTAGCGGCTAGGGGAGATTATAACAGCTTATTAGATGAGATTTTTATATTATGTTATGTCAAGCTTACTTTGAATTCTTAGTATGATATATTGTTAATTAAAAGAACTGTTTGGCAAACTTCATTTTCACACTGGCATTACATTACAGTTTTCAGTGTTTGATATTATGCATCAGAGACATTTTCCGTGATAACCTACTTCATTCTGTGGTTATGCACCGTTTTCGGGCGTTCGCCCATCTTCAGGATGCGAAACACAGACTTACACAGAGCAAATTCAGTTTACAAACTGACTAGTCTTTTTAATTGTATTTAAAAAACTAAACTCTTAAACTGGGTCAAGAAGGGTATGGTGATGATAGCTGAGTGGAAAAAAGGTACACGTGTTTGGGTTGTTAAAAGGGCAAATTTTTCTTAAAATGGAAACAACACGTGGGGGAGGGTCTAATTTTAAACTATGTTGTTGGAGGGAGATTCACTTTACAATTAACTAATCAACAAATAAATTTAAAATTAAATTAAATAACGATTAAAATTAACATAACTAAAATTAAACGATTAAAACAATAACAAATAAAACAAATAAACGATCAAGCAGGTTGTTTGATGACAATAAACATATTTTGCATTTCACCCTTGACAATTCACATACGCCATCCACACACGCATGTGTACCTAAATATGGTTTTTTATAATTATGCAATCCACTCAACATTTCACCTTTCACACACATTCGCATAAACCATGAACGCACGCACACTTAAATGTGGGTTCCTTTTACAGGTCTGAACCTAACGAGTTCAAATACAGACATATCATTGAAAAATTATTATACAAGTATGTTTTCCAACCTTAATGTAACGAACAATCCACATGAACATTCTATTCTCTTGACCTGCAAGCATCATTCACAAGTGTACACACTTAAACCTGTTTTGTTTCGTATGTACAGACTTACAAATTAGCAGATCTGCTTTTTTGTTTTTGTTTTATTTTATCACTTAAGAACTATTTGGTCTAGTACTATACTATTTATACTGTTAATTGCGTTTTCTATTGCTGTTGTCGTAAGAATGTTTTGAATAATAGTTCTCTGGCAAATTTTTCTGTTCGTCTTGTGTTTATATATTTCGAGTTGTTCTATTATGTCAAGTCGTCGTCCTTTGTGGTCGTGATGTATTGGTTTCATCGTGGTTGGATGTCATCGCATTTGTGGTTAGGTGATTGCCATACTTTGAGTCAACTTTGTTGTACTTGTATGATCTGATGTATTCGGTAAATCGTCCCTTGATTTTCTGCCTGTTGCCCCACGTAAATGTTATTCAGTCCGGGCATTTCAACTCGTAAACCCGAATATCGTTAGTACAATGCGAATATCGTTAATAAACTCCTCAAAAAAGAATCATGCCACCAAAATAGGACTGACAAAGAAACAGCAGACAAATTTGCCACATTCACATTAATTGGAAGCCACGTACAAACTCACAAATTGTTCAAAAAACTGGGCATTTAGACATCTTTCAGAACAAACAATGAATTAGATAACAAAATACGCCCTTGTACTGAGCTCACTGACATATTAGACAGCAGTTGGGTTTACGACTTGAAATGCCCGAACTGTAATAACATTTACGTGGGGCAGACAGGCAGAAATATCAGGGAACGATTTGCCGAACACATCAGTTCATACAAGTACAACAAAGTTACCTCAAATTATGCCAATCACCTAAACACAAACACGATAACATCATCACCACGATGAAACTAATACATCCAGACCTCAAAGGACGACGACTTGACATAATAGAATAAGTCGAAATATCAATCAAAACTTTATTTGCACAAAAGATACATACACTTTATGGCAAAGAGTGGGTTATGATACATAATTTTCATACTGAACTGGTGCGGAAAAATAATAATAATAATAATAATATAACTAAAAGAACATAGCTCTTCTTCTGTAGAGTGAAAATTAAATCTTACAACATTCCATAAAATTTATGTCACATAACAAAAGACAAATAAAATTATATAAAATAACACAAAATTCAATTTTACAAACTTATAACTTATATAAGTCACCATTAGGAGAGTGTTTCCATCATATAGAAATATTTAATCAATTTAGTGACGATGATCTGATCTTAAGAGAATCAATAATGAAAATAAATAAGTTATTTAATTTATTATAATCTCCTATGCTTAAAAGATCAGACATCTTTTCTACATCAGAACTTAAATTAGATGTGAAATATTTGACTATGTAATTATCCCTCAAATTGGCATAACAAGGACAACGTAATAACCAATGCATAATATCATCTTTCTCCTTGAAACACAGTTTACAATGTTCATCTGGGAAGAATTGGTACTTTCCATTTCTTATAATTATTCTTGAAAATTTTTTATTTACCATACGAATTTGTGCTAACACTTTAATTTTTTCACTATTGCAAAGTAACTGCAAATAATTTTCCGCAGTGCTATTAAGCGCACTGATATGCCTAAAATATGTATTATAGTTAGAATTTAATACAAAATTTATGTCCTGAGAGAAACAATTGTTCTTAAAACTTTCAATCATATTAGTTTTATGATAAATAATCATTGCTACATTTTGGGAGTTTAATAAGAAATCAAAATTAATAGAAGATAAGCAAATTCTAAGCTGGGTTACCCAGTTAGAAGGTAATTATCTTACAACTCTCCCAATCTGAGGTAACAAATATTGGGAAGTCTATTAGCATCCATGTTTAATAAAGAAAGCCACCAACCGAGCATTCTCTGGAAAATTCTAACCTTAATGTGTGAAAGACCCGACTCAACTTTCACGTAAGAATTTGTAGTTTGTTTAGGAAGCCTTAACTGAGTTTTGATAAAATATAAGGCTCTTTCTAAATAATCAGCGTACTGACCAGCCCAGATTTCCGCCAAATACAAGAGTACACTTTCCACGGTCGACTCATATAGTGTACATTTTGAGGCCCATGATTCCACTTTATAAGTCGAAATATATAAACACAAGACACAAAACTTAATGAACGAACAGACAAAATTTGCCAGGGAATTATTATTCAAAACACTCTTCCGACAATAGCAATAGAAAACGCAATTAACAGTACAAATAGTATACATGCACAAAATAGTTCTTAAGTGATAAAAAAAAAAGAAAAAAAAGCAGATCTGCTAATTTGTAAGTCTGTACATACTAAACAAAACTGCTTGAAGTGTGTACACATGTGAATAGTGCATGCAGGTCAAGAGAATGGAATGTTCCTGTAGTTGTACGTTACATTAAAGTTGGAAAACATCCTTGTATAATAATTTTTTCAGTGATATGTCTGTAAATGTCTGTATTTGAGCTCGTTAGACTCGTTAGGTTTAGGCCTCTAAAAAGGAACCCACATTTAAATGTGCGTGCATACATGGATGGTGTATGTGGATGTGTGTGAAAGGTGAATTGTTGAGTGGAATGCATAATTATAATAAACTTAATTGTAAAAAACCATATTTAGGTATACATGCGTGCGTGGATGGCGTATGTGAATTGTGAAGGGTGAAATGCAAAATATGTTTAGCGTCATCAAACTACCTGCTCCATGAAAAAACTGGTCCATGACTACAAAATGAAGCAGGCTATCACGGAAAATGTCTCTGATGCTTTCCAGCTCTGCGGAACCAACTACACAACAATTTGATATTATGGTTTGTTATTAGCCTAACTGATAAGAAGAGATAAAATTAATAAGCCATATTACTAATTTCAGTGTGAGGCACAGCAACAAGATTTGAATAAGATAAAAGTCGAATTAAAAGAGCTGGACACAAAACTGTCGGATGCATCCCGTGAGATTGGTGTTATTGCAGCACGCAAAATTGAAGGTATTGTGCAACAAATCAAGAACAAATGCGGTAACGATGTTTATGAAAGTGCACAAGTGACGAGCAAAACTTTCTTACAGCATTTGAAAGAAATAAACGAAGAATTACTTGATGAAATTCTTACAATTGAGGATATTTTAAAAAAACTCGAAAATAAAAATATTGATGAGGTATTTATTAACCACTTGTTCTTTTTAAGTTATTACCAAATTTGTAAACATTATTCCTAAGGGAATTTTTTAAAAGAAGAGATTGGCTCAGTGGTGAGCCCACTGGACAGTCACGCAGGTCCCGGGTTCTAGCCCAGCTGTGCTGGATAGTGCTGGATGCGCTCGAGTCCAGCTGTCCGGTGATGGACAGAGCTGTCTGTAACGAGAGAACACTGTCCGGAGGCCGGCAGCGCCACTGAAACGACTCTGGGCGCCAATGACCATAGATGGTTGACCCGCCTTAAATTAAAAAAATAAAAAAATAAATTATGAAGTAATGTAACATTTTAATATTGTTTTTATTAGAATTTCATCTTTTGTGGACTATTTGATTTTGTCGATATTACATCGACCGGTTTTGGGTCCGTTCAATTTCAGTTAGACTTGATAAACAGTGTGATGTCGATTTGACATGTTGTTGAGGAGTATGACCTGCACGTGCTGGAGTGACTAATCTCGTTGGCACACCTCCAGCACGCCCCCTCTTAGCAGCATAGCAAGGGATACTACTATCATCATTGCGAAGCCTCGACCACCACGAAACCATTACTCAACACGTGAGCGCGGAGACAGCACTCCACCAAGCTGGCTCACGATCCCGTGGTACCATTTTTTAGAAGAACAAGTCCCCTACTTAAAGGCCTAGAATGGTCACAGGCCCGTGACTGCCTAAGCAGACCCTACGGCTTTTCCTCTGCCTCCTGGCGCCAGGTTGGTCTTACCGCACCATTCCAGCATAGAACGGTTATCGTACCGTCAAACCCGTCATAACCCCAAGGCCCCCCTTTTCGCCCTTCACACACTCCACAATCATACAATAAATACTCACATTCAACACTTTTACACTCACCTTACTAACTACTCAGGTACGAGTACATTCCTATTCTAATGTAAATCTATTATACCACTTCCATTCTCAAATACTTTCACTCTGCCTCCAACCCACCTCTAAACTGCTCTATCCTAACTAACCTATTCTAACGAGGTGGAGTACTTGATATTCCTCCACCTCTATTTCCATATTCTACTCAGGTACATAATCTCTTCTACCCTAACCTAACCTAACCACCCTCCTCTCTTTTTCCCCCATAACCTTCCCAGCAAATTCTTCCAATCCCCCGAATCCCTTTTCACTAATCAAACCTAACCCCTTTCTCCCGTAATGCATTCAACAGTTCCCTTCTCGCATTTTCCCACAACTTATACACAAAAATTACATGACTTACATCTTCTTCACCATCCCCACATTCACATCTTCCTGATTCACTCAACCCTAGCTGCCACAACTTAGCCCTAAAATCCCCATACCCGCTCAACAATTGCGTAATATAATATCCCGGCTCAAACCAACTTGCATCCATTCTATCCCATACCCTGCCCCACCATTCATACGTCCATCGCCCCTTTGTCGCCCCGTCCTATCTCTCCACGTCCAACAGACTCACCTGCCTAATCTTCCTCTTATGCCCTCTTCTCACGATTTCCCTTCCGCCCCAGTCTAACCTGCCCTTCGTCCTTATTAAAAACGCTAACCTCCTCTTTTCCATTTCCAAATCCATTGGTAGGACCCCCGCAATTACCCACAAGCCAACCCAGATACTGTCCTATACCCTTTTATCATCTTCAACAAAACCCGCCTTTGTTCCCCTAATAACTTGTTCTTTCCCTTAACACCCAAACTATCCCCCCAAGCCTCTACGCATATAGCACAATAACCACATTAACCCCCTCATAAATCTTCCTAACTATTTCGTACCTAACCTTTTTCTTCCCAAAAATCCTTAAAAGCCTTCGCCGTAACCTCTTCCACATGCTTCCTTATACTAAGACTGCTACCCCATGTAACCTCTAAATACTTGACAGTCCCTACCATTCTCAAAATCACATCCCCCTCATCGTATCCTTGGCTCTCTATCCACCGCCAAAATACCTTTTAGCATCACACCTACTGTTTTCTCCCTAGACATCTTCATTTTATTAGAAACACACCATTCCTCAG
The DNA here is from genome assembly GCA_011037195.1 of Triatoma infestans. Taxonomy (NCBI): domain Eukaryota; kingdom Metazoa; phylum Arthropoda; class Insecta; order Hemiptera; family Reduviidae; genus Triatoma; species Triatoma infestans. The sequence goes on along the minus strand of JAAEAF010001990.1, from coordinate 6,756 downwards.
TCACCCCTAATACCTCATTTCCCCGTTCCTCCAATTGCCTTCGTTAATTTCCCCCTATCAATACCAACCCATCATCTGCATACGCGATCATTTCCACCCCATCCACTTTTCCCACCACCCTAATTAATGTATCAAATACTATCTTCCAGAGCTGTGGCCCCAGCACCGAACCCTGCGGACACCGTCTATTAACCTTTTTCCTTACCCGCCAACTCCCACATCTTAATTCTACCCTCCTGCACTTTAATAATCCTTTAAAACCCGGTAACAATCACCCCTCACCCCTAAATTCCCTAAATCCAGTAAAACCCCTGGCCACCATACCCTATCAAAGCCCTCGACATGTCCATAAAAATCCCCAACACATATTTCTCCCTATAATTTGTGGCGATCTCCCTCATCTTCCACATTGCCAGCTCCGTCGACCTTCCCCACATAAACCCATACTGCCTATCTGAAATATTTGTACCCTTTCCATTTTCCCGTACTTTTTCCATAATATTTCCCATATAATTGATGTAACGATAGACAAGCGTTGCACATCTAACAAACGCTGAATGTAAGCCCGAATGTATATTTAGTTTATTTTTTGCAGCAAGCGGAAGAGGAAATTGTGAAAGGTTTTCCAGATTACAAGAAGAGTATTGTCGATGGACTAACGAAAAGTAAGAAGTATATTGATCTTCAGTATGAAGAGCTGAACAGGATGTTGAAGACGTGCTCGGCAAGCAGGCCTGCCGACGAGACCATACCGCAGGTTGGCGGCACCACCAACATTCCGCTCGCCCCAGTCACTCTCACCATGGCAGCTGCATTTATCGCCATCAAACTGGCATTCCACTAACTCACCTGCCACCATACATTTATACTCTTATAAAATGCTTAGATTATTTCAATAATTGTTTATAGAATAAAGTAATTTACATACATTCAGTGTTCTTATTGTATAGAATTTATCTCTATTTCTGCCGCAGGTACATTGTTTATTTCGTTGTTGATATAAGAGGAAATATTTGCTTTTGAACGGCTCTTTTTACCGGTAACATATTTTTTGAGATGCATTTATTTTTTTAGCAAATGTAAGTCTGTACAAAACACTTTGAAAGGTAAAACCGCAAAAGGCTCAAAGTTGATATTTGTATAAGTACCACCACCGCACCTCTCAAGGTTTTGGACCAAATCTTCCCGCTAACGGCTATTTCGAATTTTTGTGAACTTGGATTGTTAACTGCATAGATATAAACATATCGCTTTTATTTTAAACATCTTTCTGAACAAATGGATTATAGAATTTGTGATATTAGATAGAAATGATATTGGGTTTGTTCATTGGCACTTTCTGGATGACAGTTCAATTTCATGGGGCTAATCATCGTTTCTGTATTTATGTTTGGGTAACTGAATATTTTTTTCAGGTGGAAAAAGTGCGTGGGTTTTGTGTTCATTTGTGAATAGCATAATAAATAAATAGCAGGATGCAGGAATCTCAAACTTTGTATGGTATTTTTGGGCACCAACAAGAGAGAAAGTTTCGATCGACGTAACTTTACTGTAATTATGTTACTCTTTACTAAATGATTTTTTTAAATGCTTTTTCAAAAAAAATCTGGTGTGAATCACTCACACAACTTTCTCTTACTCCTGTTCTCAAAATTATAATTGACAATGTTATAGTTTGTGTACCAAATTTAACGTATTTTGTGTAAAAATTGAAAAAAACAGTTCAGTTAAAGCGCACTTCCCGTTTATTAATTTTCTTAAAACACGGAATTTTGGCCATCCATTTATTTCTAATTAAATTTGTTTGGATGATAGAATTGTATAATCAACTATGATACCACTTTAGAGGAAGGAATGATTTTTGTTACAAAGGTACTTTAAAACAAAAAAAAATTTCTTTATTTTCACTGAACCCGTGAAAAGTGATCTCTAGATGACCACTTTTGTCATATCTTATAATTGTTGGGTCGGTGTGTACGTGCACTACACCGCACATATTCCCCCACGCGCGCGCGCCCGGAATTACTAAGCTCTTCTTTCCCGTCTTCTTCCCTCCCTCTTTTTTTGCTGTGCTATTTTAGGGCCCGCTTTCCGGCCTTGCATCCTTTATTGCATCACCATGCCATCCGATCTACTTCCGATTGCCCGGACCACCGCCCGTCTTCTCACTCTCTCTTCTTCTGTCGCCCGACTAGCTAACATCTGTTTATCAGCTTTTCATTTCGCCTTTTGAGTTGTGTGTCGCCTTATTCGCGCCTGCGCCCGCATCTAGTGTCAGAATAAGACTCGTCTTTCCGCGCCTAGGCTGTTGCACTACTATCGGCCGCTCATACAACAGCGTCATCCGCCGCTATCAAATATTCTTATCTCCTTTCTTCTGCGCCTCAATTCCTCACCTCATTACTCCCTTGCACTCGTCCACACAGACACACGTCGCAGCTTCCTTTTCCACCTTCCGTCTATCACTTCGTCGCTTTCCTGCTTCGACAGTCGCCTTCATCAGAATGGTAAGTCACGCCTTTTTATTATTTCTTGTTATTAAAGCTCAATTTTCTTCAGTTATTTCCTGACTTTTACATTATTAGTTAATTGTACTTTCATCTCACCGCTCGCCATCACACCTGGGTGACTACCATGTAGACAAATAATATTTTGTGATTTTTGTACTGACTGTATTGCTAATTGTTTAAAATAAATTATTGTTATTAATATTACTTTATTATAATAATTATAATATACGAATCACTTTTATTTGAAGTTGTAAAAAAGTGTTTATCTGGATGAAGTGACAAATCTGATACGTGAATTAATTAAAAAATTACTTTTCAAAAAGATAGTAAGTACTTGAGAATGATTTAATTGTTTGCTTACAGCACATACAAATATCAAAATTGCATCACTTAGTTAGTTATTTACTGAGAATCATGTTGAAATATATAAGTTTAGTGTTGGCATTACTATTTGTCCTGGTAAGTAGTAACCTAGCCATAGTGTTTATCTAATTAGCAGGTTCGTTGAAGACTGTCGATGTGCATAGCAAGTCAACCCGCATCTAGTGTAAGCTAAGCAGACCCTTTTTTAGACACACCCATTCCTGATCAAACATTACATCACATTGCAAAAGTATGTGGTGAGAAAACACACACACGACTGCCGCTGTTACAATTCTAACTGCCAAATATTTCGTATTATTCATGAATACACGTTGTAAAGGATTAGTGTAGTTAGTTGTTGCCTTAATCTCTGTAGCTAGTTGCTACCATCATATGTATGGGCCTGGCCAAACTTATAATTTAGTTTACAAATTCACAGATTCCCTAAGATTCAAATTTGAAATTCCACCCCTAACTAATGGCTTAATAAATTGGCTGACTGTTATGTATTTGGTTAATATATGAAATTTAAAGAAAATATTGAAACTAATTTTGAGGAACTTAAAAAAAATAACTCTGTGGAGAGACATTTTTTTGATTGGCGGGTTTTAGGTGATACCTCCTTATCAGCCGAGGCGGTGATGTAATAGAAAATGAAATCAGATGATTTTCATTGTTGGCCGTTAGTTGTGTAATATGAAAACAAGAATTTGTTGGCTTATCGACCAATTCAAGATAAAAAACAAAAAACAAAAAAGGAATTTTGTAATTGTTTTTTAATAATTAACAAGTTAGACGTTTCGACAAACTTTATTTGCCTTCTTTAGGAACAATACAAAAATAAAGAGAGTTAGAGTTAAGTTTAAAGACTTAGCAGTCCCACAGTAATCGCACCTATGTATTTTGTATTTTGTGTTATAATTTTTTTTTCTCTTTATTTTTGTATTGTTCTTGAAGAAGGCATACAAAGTTTGTCGAAACGTCGAACTTGTTAATTATTAAAAAACAATTACAAAATTACTTTTTTGTTTTTTTGTTTTTTTATCTTGAATTGGTCGATAAGCCAACAAATTCTTGTTTTTTTTATATTAGGAAAATGAAATATAATCGTCCTGCGATTTTTCGTTCACATCCAATACATCTCATCCCCACAGACGTTGTAAAAAAGTCTAGTGAGAAAATACATGTTGCTATTGTTTTGCTAGTGACAAGAAAACAATTTTCAATCAAACACTGGTAAGCGATTTTTAACAACTGATATGATGTACCGGCTGAATACCATCACTGGATCCACATTCAAATACGAGACGAATCATTACCAGCTATCGTTCAGGATGGAAGCAACCATGAAGATTAGCTATGCTAAGCATCTATGTTCTGCAGAATATATTCCAGAAGCTGATTTGTTTTACGATTGGGTTTATTATATTGGCCGCCATCTTTCCTAGATTACCAAACTTTTTTATTTATTTGCTAATCTCAGTTAAAACGAGTTTGAATGGTCCGTGTGCCCTCATTTAGTGATAGTCACCAACATTGTTAGGACTAAAAAAATCGTGTCAATGACAAGTTTGCTAAAAACTTACCTCGGTATTTCGAAGAAACAAAAGAGTTGGCTCCCCCAATATCGTGTGATTGTTCACACATTAGGTCCCACTTAGACACGTCGATGAATGTACTCAGATTATTTTAGCTATGGTACGATATTTTAGCGCCATCCATTTTCAGTGCTAGTTGCTATAACGGAAATATTCATTATATATATAATTAAATTGAAAGAGTGGGGATCTATGGTTGATACAATGTGCACGTAATGTTTGCTCTGCAGTTTTAATGAGATTACGTTTCTTGGGAGGCACCTATTTGGTAAAAAGTGAACGTTTCTTACATGAAAAAGTGAACGAACATTTTCCCGTAGCAGGATATTTGGGGGATTCGGATTGGGAGGAGTTTGGAGTACTGAAAGGGGGTTGATGAAAAAAATTAAGAAACCCAAAATTCCATCCAAACCAATTAAAGCATTTTTTTTTTTCAACTTCTAACATCGTTTCAAATCGAGATTTTTAAAAACTCATTAGTTTGATAGATCTGACTCAGATCTGATTTTGGAAATTCTAGGGTAAGTAATCTTGTTTTATTTTCTATCCCTCGTTTAATATATTCACTAGTGTATTATCATTTAATATTTAACATTCCCGCTTAGGTTATAGCCATAAAGGTCCAAATTCTTTAGCGCCCTACCAATGTTTTTTTATGTATGCATGTAGATTTACTTAATGATCAACATTGGAAAAGTTCACATTATTATGAAGCATCAACTTATAAGAAATAGAATATTTTTCATTAAGGAATATAACACATGAAATACAGATTGAGCGAATTCAGTATTGTAATTGTATAATAATGCATTATAAATATGTGCAACGTATTGGACAATTCATCAATAAATCAAATCAATCAAATCATCAAAAAAATTCAACTTGTTGTGGTGGTTGGTTCCGCAGAGCTGGAAAGCATCAGAGACTTTTCCGTGGTAGCCTGCTTCATTTTGTGGCCATCGACCGGTTTCGGGCGTTCGCCCATGTTCAGGATGCGTTTTTCAGACAGTGTGACAACACAGACTTGCACAGAGCAAATTCAGTTTTACACACTGACTGTGTGCAAAACTGTGTGTGCAAGAGTCAGTGTGTAAAACCGAATTTGCTCTGTACAAGTCTGCGTTGTCACACTGTCTGAAAAACGCATCCTGAAGATGGGCGACGCCCGAAACCGGTCGATGACCAAAAAATGAAGCAGGCTACCACGGAAAATGTCTCTGATATTCAACTTGTTTTGACACGAGTATTGAAGTTTCTATTTGAAAGGGTCAGATATTATTTGCATTACTGGATATTATTAAAATTAGGTCGGCCTATCGGGAGGAGAGTGTGAGGGGTCTACATACTTTTCATTATATGTGGAGTTGAACCACAATTTTATCTCAGTTGAACCACATTTTAACTCAATGTGCAGTTTAGTAAATGATAACTCTTGTGGCTTAACCTTAGGCGAATTCGCTGGCTATTTAAACTCAGATGTGAATTGCTGTATCTGAAATACACTCCTTGGTTAGAGAAGGATGTTACACTGTGTTTTTTGTGTAATTCTAGGAAAATGTTTTCCACTTTTTAGCAGAATGTGGTCTCTCTGAATTGCGCATTCTTTATCTTGGTCAAAGACCTTACCTCATAGCTCTTCTGAATGGTAATAATTGCCTCGCCCTCATAAAATATTCCCGACATACCTGAAATTACGCTACGAACTGATTGATACAGGAGATCAACTTTTGATTTACGTTCACCAACCTAGACTTTCTATTTTTCATTCATATACTTTGTATTTATGTATTTCAATTAATTCCAGCTATTTTTTTTTTTCATTTGTGTATATGAATTCCATTGATGTATTTATTCTTTACTTTGTTTTAAAGTTTAGGAAATATAAATTAAAATTGAATTGTGCATAAAACATATTGTAACGTTTTTCCCTCTAAACTAGCTACTGCAACTGGTTTTAAGTGGGTTCGTATAGATAAAATACTCTAAACTTCAATAAAGAAAACACCAATTCATTGTTATAAACAATAAATTACAAAATACAACACTTAATAATAATTACTTCTCAGTTTAAACCACAAAAGTTCACTTTGTTCACTTTTTATTCACTTTTCACAAACCAGTGACTTCGTTTGTAACTGGAAAACTCTCTCAACTCTCTGCGGTCCCACTATTAATACCGGTGGGGAATCTTCTAGAACTTCCTCGATTCTTCTAGAGAGAACTAGAGCGCCGCCAGCGCTTCCCAGCAGCCACTAGGAGAACGTTAGGTACCTGCCTTCTCTCCT
>JAAEAF010001989.1:146084-186729 GCA_011037195.1 Triatoma infestans | reverse complement strand
CCTGACAAAACCTACACAGGCTATCCGTTGCCAGGGCCATGCGGTGCATTGTAAGTCTACAATGGCCAGTGAGAACGCCAACTGCTATCCTTGTGGCCACCCAACCTAGTTGGTGTAATTCTGCAGTTAGCCTGGGCGAGTAGCTGTGAATAAACGTTTTTGCCTGCCTCTGGCCTGGGGTTTTAGCCCACCATTCCCTTGATCGGTCGTGCATCCATTTCCTGATGCATGCACTCCTGAGGCATCTTGAGACACCACAGAACGGTTCCGGCCCTATAAGTGTTCCAATGGAACCCTCCCGGGCCAAACGATCCGCCGCCTCATTACCTCGATGACCCGAATGCCCAGGTACCCAAACCAGGAAGACCTTATTATGGCTACTAAATATCCCTAAGTTCACCTAGGCAATCCCACACCAGCCTTGACCTGATCTCCTGCGAGTCAATTGATCATAGGGCAGCCTGGCTATCCGAGTAAATGACGATTCTGAAGTTATGCACTCCGCGTCTTCATATTTCGGCGGCGCAGGTAAGAATTGCGGCTAGTTCCGCCTGAAAGACCGTAGGTAGTCTTCCCAGGCTCATCTGAGATGTAATATACACGCCGGCTCCCACCCCTTCTTCCATCTTAGACCCGTCCGTGTACCACATAGATTGGCAGCCCGTTCTTCCATGCCCCTCTGTCTAATTACAGGGAAGATAGAAGGGTTCTACTCAGATCTTGATGTTGTGATTCTTTTTATATTATAATATAAATACGTTTTTTGTGTAATGTTCGTAAACAAGATAACTATAGCAACTGGAATATTCAGTAAAAAGAAAATTTATCAACTCTGAGAGAGAGAGAGAGAGAGAGAGAGAGAGAGAGAGAGAGAGAGAGAGAGAGAGAGAGAGAATTGCAGTGTTTTGGAGAAAATTGTGCAATTTTTTGAAATTACTTGCACGAAGGTATCAGAGATTATTTGTGTGGGATCTTATTGATTGATTTATAAATTTAATTTCATTCTAGATATATTTAGTAATAGATTTTAAATGGTAAAATTTTAAATATTATTTAAATGATTTGTAAAGTAGCCAATGTTTTAGATATCGTGATGTACGTATAGTAAATTAGAATAAGAGTAGAGAGTAAAGTGTGTGTATGATATTCTACAGACAGACATATGGACAGGCAGACAGACAAAGCAAGTCTATCAGTGAAGGAGATGATGTGAGAGGACCAGCACAGGAAGTGAACAGCAAGTATGTGGTGGGGATGAGTTGACCTGTAGATGTGAGAGTTCCTTGGCCCCACCTTGGCTGGCAGCCGCCCCTGCTGTCCGCCTACAGTGTGCACTTCACGCTATAGTACTCACCAACTTCACTGTTGTATTATTTCATTTTGTTCATCTCGGTCAATATAATAATACACCCCACCACCGCTCACAGTTCACCTACATACATGCATATATAATACCACACTCACATGTACAATGGTTTCTTGTGCACTTTATGTCTCTTCTCTTTCTCCCCCCCCCTTATTATATTAATTTCAATTCTCTTCCCTTTTTGTTTTTCAAAAATAATTTTTAGTAACCTATAATTCAATAACCAATCTTGATATATTTCTTAAGACGACGGCATTTGATTGATCCTATATTCTATATTACTATTATCTCATAGATTATATCAAAAAGATGGATACATAGCGCTCCGTTGCAAGAAGATTCAAATCCTGCTGACAGAACTCCTGCATTACACCATCGATTTTCTTTATTATAATCCAATCACATTATTAAAACCAAATCTTATCTTCCAAATCCTCTTTTCAACTTCAGTATCAGTTAATCCCCCCCCCCCAAATCATCGTTGGTTCTTTGCCATCCAGAATAAGTCATTGCAGTTACTACTTTATACTCCATGAAGGTATCAAGCAGTTTCAGATTGGAAAATGGGACCAAACAAAAAATGAATCTGTCACTCCAAAAATTGATTTGTTTTTTTTTTTTTGGAAGGTTCTGGGGGAGTAGTAATGTTTAGCATTCCAAATTTGAAGAAAATCGTTTAACTGGCGGTGCGACTTTAAAGAGAATGGGTTTTTAACATTTATCTACCCCGGCACTGCAGCCAACAGAGGCTTATTGTGCCATCCCCGGTAACCTCTAGTAGATGAACCCTCCCTCCTTAAGGTGTTTGAGGACTTTCACTACCAGATCATTTTGGGCTACTATCTCCTCAGGTCGCAACGTGCCAAAGGTCTCGTACCACAATTTAATTGTTGCTACGCAATCAAATAGCAGGTGGGAGAGCCGCTTCCTCCTCCTCCTCCTGACATAATCTGCACAAGGGTTCCGCGCTTATGAGCCCTACCTTGTGCAGATGCTTCCTTAACCAGCCATGACCCGTAAATAGTCCCGTCACCAGAGAGATCTGGCTCCTACTCAGACTAAGGGTCATTTGGGTCCTCGTTTACACAGTCCTGGTATCATCCTTTTGCTGTCTATGGCACCTGGGCTCCCCCTCCCAAGTAAGCTCTTTATGCTTACTGCGATACCACTCCCTAATCGCCGCACGAATCGCTCCGCCAGTGATCCCCACTACAGGCTCTGGACTACATTGCCCTCAATCCCTATACGCCCAGGCACCCATATCAGCTGTACCTTGTTGTGCCTGGAGAGTCTCGACAATGCCTCTCGACATTCCTTCACTAGGGATGAGATGGTTCTGTAAGCCTCTAGGGCTTTCAGTGCAGCCTGACTATCCGAACAAATGCGTAAGACATTGTCCTTTGGTGCTTAACGCAGGTTCTCCGGCACAGACATTAATAGCAAATACTTCAGCCTGGAATATTGTGGAATATCTGCCCAGCGGCCTCTCAATATACGTACCTGTGGGCCCATTCCACACACTCCTGCTCCAGTTCTGCACTCCATCCTAGAACCATCAGTAAACCACAAAGGTCCTGTCCGGTAGCGTTTTTCCCATCCCTTGGCCAATTCCGCCCTAGAACCTATGAACACCCGAAATGGAACCTCGAAGTTATATATTGGACAAATGCTGTCCTAGGTCATGCTTAACACCGGGCCTGGATTGACCTTTAACAATATGTCCAGATGTTTGGCTAAGGAACCCCTCTGCCTCCAAAGACCATGGTTGCGCAATTTGTGTGACTGGCCCTTGCCTCCGCTTGCACCAACAGGTGTAGCGGTGTCAACCCCAGCAGCACCTCTAGGGCAGCTGTCAGAGCGCTTTTAAAAGCCTTCGTAATGAGTAGGCAATTTTATACATAATTAATTATTATTATATTATTAATAGTAGTAAAGAGAGTAATGTGTGTTTGACCATCCTATCCATGTTTCGAAGATTATAAAATTTTAATAGTACTTGTAATTATTGTAGTGGACTTGTACAAAGAAATTACGCATGGATAATGTTCTGGAACGTGTTCTTGACTTCACTAAGATTCTTTATAGCATAATAGCTAATATGAAGAGTAGAAAAAAAATTATTAACCTTTATTTTAAATAATACAATTTATCTTTGCATGACTATTTTTATTTTCTCTTACTCCTAGTAAGAGGAAGTATTTTAATCGTGTCAAATTTTCGATATCGAGTTTTCACCGGAAATATCCGTTTTGAGGTCCCCAGAGTCCAATAAAGTGGTTTTTAACAAATGGTGTGAGTGTGTGTGTGAACAGCATAGCTCAAAAACGAAAAACCGTAGAAAACTGAAACTTAATATTCCGTTTAGGTATCACCATGCGATCTGACTGTGCGTTATCTGTCAAAATTCCTCAACCAGAGAAGTACCACTTTACTATTTGACTTTTTTACTTTTTTGCGTTTTTCACAAAAATAACTCCAAGTATTTTCTTTAAACTTGTTACATCAACTGCATATACAAGGAGCTACAACTTTTATTTGAAACATTTCTCTGGGAAGATTGATTTAAGGGCCCTTTTGGGGGAGGAGTGGGGTTAGGTTACCCTCTAAAGTGCTATTTCAGGTTATTACACAATTCGGTCACTTAAATATGTTAATAAGAATTAAATATGTTTGAGAAAAATCTGAAAACCGGAAGTGATTTTGTTTTAAAACTTTATTAAATATGATTTTTTCACTATTTCGCGATTTTCTCAAAAATGGCCCCGACGATTTTCTTGAAACTACACATATACGTAAACTAAACATTCAAAGATCTATAACTTTTATATAAAACATTTCTCTGGGAAAATTCATTTAAGGGCACTTTTAGGAGAGGGGTAGGGTTACAGGTTCCTCTAAAGTGGTATCATACTTGATTATACAACTCTATCATCCAAATAAAACTAATTAGAAATAAATAGTTGGCCAAAATTCCGGGTGTGAAGAAAATCAGTAAACCGGAAGTGCGCTTTTACTGAATAGTTTTTTTCAGTTTTCGACAAATTTCATTAAATTTGGTACACAAACTATAAAATTTGTCAATTATAATTTTGAGAACTGAAATAAGTTGTGTGAGTGTTTCACACCAGATTTTTTTAATTTTATTATATCATCCAAATAGCTTCCAGGTTATCAAAGTTTCCATAGTTTAAATAGTTTTATTATGTATTATGAAGATAGTATCAGCAAGATTTTTTTAGTTAGTTTGTGTAATTTGTTAGATGAGTAAGTTACAGTTTTGTGGTGTGATGCTTTCAAAACAAAAACAAAAAATCCATTAGACCCCCACTAGTTCGTGACTGTGGAGGTATCAATGTTGGTTATCTTCACTGCCGGCGGTAGTTGACCTCCTGTCTTAAAACATATACCACAATCATATTACATTTGCCCTACATTTAGGGACCACCAACCTTCCTCATTATTGTGTTCACCTTGTTTGGAATAAAATCAATACTTGCAACTATTATTGTTCAAATATTAAGATAATGCACGTATGCTCTTAATGTTTAACTTGAACCATTCTCTATCTTCGGTATTCTTTATGTTTGTTGTATAGTTAGATCTATATTTTATTTTAAAATTCATTATTTGCAAATACAAAAAAAAAAAAAAAAAAAAAATCAATAAAAATTCATCGTATATCATACGTTCTGCTATATTTTAGCGTATTTTTAGTTCTGCGATTATAAATCTACAATGGTAATATAACTTAAAACTTAACTATAAGGATGTAACGCCGGAGAGATTTATTTATTGTGGAAAAAATAAATAAATAAATAAAAAACAATGAATTTTATTTGGATACAAATACACATTTATTAATTTCAATTTATTAACATACAATTAATTAATATACATACAATTAATTAATATTCAATGTATTAACATACATAAATTAATTCATTTATTAACATACAATTTCCCTATAAACATAATAACTTGCAAATATTTTATTTATTCGTATTATTACTTCGTAGTTTTAATTTTTCTTTACTTCTCACATGTGACAAATTAGTGCGGCCTATTTCGAATTGCGATCATGTCAAATTGAGTATTCTTTAAAAAAAAGAATCTGGTGTGAAACACTCACACAACACTCTCTAACTCCTGTTCTCAAAATTATAATTGACAAATTTTATAGTTTGTGTACCAAATATTACGAAATTCGTCGAAAACTGAAAAAAACTACTCAGTAAAAGCGCACTTCCGGCTTAATAATTTTCTTAAAACTTGGAATTTTGGCCATCTATTTATTTCTAATTAATTTTGTTTGGATGATAGAATTGCATAATCAACTTATGATAGCCCTTAAGAGAAAAATATAACCACACCCCTTCCCTAAAACTGCCCTTAAATGAATTTTTCCACAAAAATATCTTCAATAAAAGATGTAGATTTTTGCATTTTTAATTTATATACGAAGTTTCAAGAAAATCGTCGGATCCATTTTTGAAAAAAAATCATTTAGTAAAGTGGTAAAGTAAACGCACTTCCGGTTATCCGATTTTTTTTCAAACTCGGAATTTCAACAACATATTTAATTCTAATTAACATTATTTTGATGACAGAATTGTCTAATAAACTAAAATAGCAGTTAAGATGAAAACCTAACCCCAACCCTCCCCCCAGAAGTGCCCTGAAATGAATTTTTACGGAGAAATGTTTCAAATAAAAGTTGTAGCTCTTTGTATATGAAGTTGATATACTAAGTTTAAAGAAAATTGTCGGAGCCATTTTTGAGGAAATCGCAAAAACGTAAAAAAAAAACTACTAGCAAAGTGGTACTTCCGGTTGAGGAATTTTAACAGATGACTCACTGTCGGATCCATGGTGATAACTAAACGGAATATTATGTTTGAACTTTCTACGATTTTTCGTTTTTGAGCTGTGCTGTTCACATACATACACACACACACAGACTATTTGCTAAAAACCACTTTTTATGACTCAGGGGACCGCAAAACGGATATTTCCCGAGAAAATTCGATATCGAAAATTTGACACGATTACAATACTTCCTCTTACTAGGAGTAAGAGAAAGTAAAAAAAATGTGTATTTTAAGGTCATCAGAGCATGAAAAAAATCTTTTTAGCCAATAGTCTCTGTGTATGTTTGTGTAAGACTTTACTTTCTCTTAGTCCTGGATAAAAGAAAGTAAGGCGATCTTGTCAGATTTTTTGACATTACGTTTTCACCCTAAACATATGTTTTGATGTCCATCGAGTACGAAAAAGTGATTTTTAGAAATTGGCCTCTCTCTCTCTTTTAGTTTGTATTTTCTCTTTCACTTCTTTATTCAACGTACTGCATATTACGTATATTACATGCCTAGTATGTAACGGAAATTTACAATTATTAGAAAGACCAGGATTTACTGAATTGATTAAATTAAATAAAAAGTTTAAACATAAAACATAAATTAAATTAAAGAAAATGTAAAAAAAAAAAAGACACTAATCACACCGTATCAACTGTTCAAAGTCCCATGGAATTCACAAACTGTAAAAAGTGTTTATAATAATAAACTTGATGAAGTAGTTGTTGAAGGTGCAATAGGGTGACCAAGAGAGTCAAGGATCATTGTCTGAATAAGTGGAGTATTAATCCGGTTCAAGATTGAGCAATGTTCCACATCTGTGTGAGTGAGTGTGTGTGTGTGTGTGTGTGTGTGTGTCTCTCTCTCTCTCTCTCTCTATATATATATATATATATTACTACCTGATGACGCTCCAAGGATTGTTTTTTTTTTTTTTTTTGAAACTTCGTATATAAACTACACATACAAAGGTCTACAACTTTTATTTAAAACATTTCTCTGGGAAAATTCATTTAAGGGCAATTTTAGGGGAGGGGTGGGGTTACAGCTTCCCCTAAAGTGCTATCACAGTTGATTATACAATTCTATCATCCAAACAAAATTCATTAGAAATAAACAGATGGCCGAAATTCCGAGTTTCAAGGAAATTAGTAAACCGGAAAAGCGCTGTTTCATTAAATTTGGTACACAAACTATAACATTTATCAATTATAATTTTAAGAACAGGAGTAAGAGAAAGTTGTGTGAGTGTTTCACACCAGATTTTTTTTTTTCTATAGTGCCTTTTTCAATATATTATACATTTTATCATCAAAAAAAAATATTAATAAGAAGAACTGTCAAAAATTCCGAATTTGAAAAAACTCGGTTTACCGGAAGGTAATGTTTTTTCTTTATCAATAAATCAATTTTTCTTGGAGGTACAAATTATGTACGTTTTCGTTATATGAAAAATTTGTTTGTAACTGCTTAATAGGAGAATTTGCTACTAGTACCAAGATCTCCAACAGGACCGGCTCCAGGCCGGCTTTCGCCCAGATCCTTTTGCGCTCAAAGTCCGCAACCCTCTTACTCGTCAATTCAATAATAGTAGTATGAAATAAGCTATATAATTGCAGTTTAAAAAAACTAGAACATTAAGTATCACACAGCTTATTAAAACTACCTTCGTCACTGACAGTGAAGTATAGAGGCACGACCATCATTTTGAGAGCTAGTTGCTTAAACTTGATAATCACGATTTTTTTTGTTTTTTTTATAGTATCTAGCACTTTTATTTCAGGAATTGATTTTAAGGAATTCCTGAATAAATGATGCTTTAAATTTTAAATTATAAGAGTTAATCTAGGCACTGTCTTCTAGATTACAATGTAATCATGTTCTCGTATTACAGCTTCGTCTGAGAACAAACCACTATAAAGCCACGTATCCCAACGTGAAAATCAATTTTAAGTCAAAATTATTTTATAGAAAAACTGATAATTCAAATTTGTTGATAGTTTGAATGGAAATATTGGGATTTAATGATATTTAGAAATGATTTAGGCATTCCGGGTAGTTTACAAATTCTAACATAAATTATTATACTTATATCTGGGAAACAGTTAGGTCACTACTTAAAATTCCAGTAGATAAATTTTTTTTTTAAATTAAGGAAATTTAGAAGGATGTTTATCATATAGTGGCAATCTCTTATGTCTATTAAATAGTTAACATGGCTGTCAGAAACCAAAAAGCATTAAGCGATGAGTCATTTATTTGTTCGTGTTATCCCACCTGGTGAATTCAATATTATGACAGCTGTGGAATTTTTTATCACATGGAAGAATGAAAAACCTTCCACGCCCCCCAACTCTCACTCACTTTTTATCTCTTGTTTTTTTGTTGCTGTTTCTATATAAACAATAACAGAAATATTGTTGCTACACCATTGTAATTTCTTTATACTAATGAAAATAAATCATTTACATTTTATTGCTTTAATTAATTCTTTATTTCTTTTGTTTCAGGTATGTGGTGGTTTTTAATTTAATTGATATTGCTTAGCAGAGATATTAAGGTAAGATGTTGTTGTTATAAGTTGCAATTTTTTTTTTCTCTCTCTCTCTCTCTCTCTCATTTGGCGCGCGATGTTCTTTCACGGACCTTGACCGTCAAGGCTTCTCGGTCATTCGTCCATGTAAGACGTTTTGTCTACACAGTACGAATCTTTTGACTTCCATTTCGTGGAAATCCGGTTCGATAACAAATGTGCATTCTTTCTATTCGAATAAGAACTTTGAACACCCGTTGATTAAAAAATAGATGTATGGGAAAGATAACTTTTTAATAGAAAATTTGCAACGACGCGAGATGGTGAAATAAAACAATTAAAATTATGGAAAATAAACGATTAAATTTAATTAAAAATGTAAGAATTGACTTCCCCTTTAGA
This sequence comes from Triatoma infestans, assembly GCA_011037195.1. NCBI lineage: Eukaryota > Metazoa > Arthropoda > Insecta > Hemiptera > Reduviidae > Triatoma > Triatoma infestans. The sequence continues at coordinate 177,572 of JAAEAF010001989.1, read as the reverse complement.
TAGATAGATGAGATGCAAAAACACTGCTAGTTTAATTAGGCTGAAGATTGCAATCTGGAAGCGAATAGAATCGTAAAGATAAGAGAAGGAATAACGAACGCAACATTTGGAAATTTAACGTTACAAATTCCGCAAAACTACCTGAAGTCAATTTTTTTTTGGAAAGCCCACATCATGCAGGTTAGCATTCCAGGTTTAAAGGAATCGTTATAGTCGTTTTCGAGATTCCCCCAAGTGCATTTCTGCTTAACCGATTTTTTTTTCAAATTTGGAATTCTATCAATGCTTCTAATGTATATATGTATATATTAATATAATACAGATTAGTAGAACCAGTCATTGTACTGAAGTGCTATTATAGGGGAAAGCTTAACGCTACTGCTACTGTTTCCCCAGATCCTTCCAAAAAATTAGTTTTTCACGGGAACATGTTTCAAACAAAAGTGTTTCAGAACTTCGGTGGTGTGTAGTTTTGCAAGGAAATAGCGTAAGTGATATACCTCGTATTTCAGGTGAAACCTCAATTACGAAAATCTGGCACGATCGCAAAACTTACCTGGTTACATTAGTACATATCTAAGCTATTTTTCGACATAGTCACCATTCCTCTCAATGCAGGTGGTGAATCGGGGTATTAATTTTTTGATGCCTTCCTCGAAGTAGTTTCCCGCCAACCCCTTCGTCCACTTCTCCACTTCCACCTTCTCGTCGGTTGAAAACCTTTTTCCCTCCATGTACAGCTTCAGGGAGGTAAAGAGATAGTAATCTGAAGGTGCTAGGTCATGGGAATGCGGGGATGATTCAGGACATCACATTTAAACGAGGCAAGCAGTTCCTTCGTGGCGTTGGCCGTGTGTGGTCTGGCATTGTCTTGCAGCAGGCAGACTCCCTTTGTCTCGTATATCTCCGGAGAAAACTGAATTTGGAAAAATTACTTGTTACTACGACGATTAAAATACCAGGTGTTATCCAGGCATTGCGGACCCATCCACATACGAGGTGTGCAAATTAAGTTATGAGACTGATTTTCTAGTGTTCGATCTGGCGCATGCGTGTTAGGGCAAGGAAACATCTGATACACGTCTAGTGAAAATTTGAAAATGCTAGAGTTGTTGCACTGTCCGTAGTGACTTTTTTTGTGAGCAAGGTTTTTTCAGTGCGTTTTAAAAATGAGTGACATCAATTACGAGCAACGTTGTGCTATCAGGTTTTGCTTCAGACTTGGGCACAGTGCAACGGAAACGTTTGAAAAACTGTGCCAGGCCTATGGAGACAATGTTTTGTCGAGAGCACAGGTTTTTAGGTGGTTTAAGTCGTTTGCAGAAGGAAGGGAATCAATTGAAGACGAGCCTCGCAGCGGAAGGCCTTCATCTTCAAGAACCGACGAAAATCTTGGCAGAATTCGCGATCTCGTGCGTTCAGATCGTCGTTTGACCGAGAAGTTCTTAGTCTAACGAAAAAGAGTCATGCGTGTGAGACCAAACATCAAAAACAAGTGGGTGTTGCATCACGACAATGCTCCGTGTCACACCGCGATTTCTATTAATGAGTATTTGGCCAGTAATAACATTCCTGTGGCTCCTCAGCCTCCTTATTCACCCGACTTGAGTCCATGTGACTTTTTTTTGTTCCCCAAATTGAAAAATCACCTCAAGGGACGTCATTTTGGAACATTGAAGAATATTCAAACAGCCGTAACCGACCAACTGAAGTGTATTCCAGTATCCGAGTTCCAGCACTGCTATGACGAATGGAAGAATCGTCTTCAACGTTGTGGGGCTTCCCAAGGTAGTTACTTTGAAGGGGACAGTGTTGAATTGTAATTTTATTTGAATAAAAAAAAAGATAAAAATCAGTCTCCTTACTTAATTTACACACCTCGTATTCAGCTATTAAGGTGATATTACAAATAGTTCGCAACCATCTTGAAGTAAATCCAATCCCATTGATGTCTAAGCTATCCGTCTAATATAAGAATGAAAACGAGATACTTGTTATACAGACATATAAACCAACTTATCTACAAATCGCGCTATTATAATCTTAGGTTCACATTGCAGGAGTAAAATAAGACGATAGGACATATAAATTATTAATTTTTTTGTATATATTCATTATTAACACTATTTTCTCTATTCAGCCAGATTGTTAACAGGAGACTCCGTTTAATTGGTAACGATGCTTTTTATATAATATGATAGTTCTATTGTTGTCTTTGTACATGAACAATGAATTTATATAATTACCGGAAATTATGGACAATTAAAAAAATGTTTTAGTAGCTTTAATTAATGAAGTTTGGTGTGTTTGTTCTCTGTTACATTTTATAGAAAGGAATTTTCTTGATGCAATTTTTTTTTTAAATTGAATAAAAATCTCACGGAAGTACCTTAAAGTACAGAGATTTTAAAGATTTTATTGCCTTGAACCAATAAATCCCACAAAAATAAGAACTTGAGGAAATGATAAAATGCTAGGAAAGGAAAAAAAAATCTGGTGTGAAACACTCACACAACATTCTCTTACTGCAGTTTACAAAATTGCAATTGACAAATTTTATAGTTAGTATACCAAATTTAATGAAATTCGTCGGTGTTTTTATGGGAAAAAACTATTCAGTAAAAACGCACTAATTTTTTTGAAACTCGAAATTTTGGCAATCAATCTTTGGCTAATTAATTTTGTTTAGATGGTACAAATTGTATGATCAACTATGATACCATTTTAAATGAATTTTCCCGGAGAAATGTTATGTTTAGCTCTTTGTATGTATATAATTGATATATGAAGTTTAAAGTAAATCGTTGGCGCCGTTTTTGAGAATAATCCCAAAAAAAAGTGAGGAAAAAAAAAATTCAGTAAAGGGAGCACTTCCGGTTAAGGAATTTTGATAGATAACGTACTGATATCTGAACGTAATATGAAGTTTGAACTTTCTGTAATTTTTCATTTTTGAGCGTTGCTGTTCAAATGCATGCGCACACTCACACTCATGCAGAAAAAGAGATATTTGCTAAAAATCACTTTTTTTGTACTCAGGAGATCTCAAAATGGATATTTCCCGTGAAAACTCGATATCAAAAATTTGACAGGTTACAATACTTCCTGGCTCGAGAGTGGAGGAGGAGCTTGATTACTCGACGGTTGCCTAAGTTTGTCAAAATTAAAGAAAATAATATAAATATCAATAATAATAGAAACAATGTTACTAAGGCGTTACAAACAACGGACAATGGACAAACATAAATCTTAAAAACAAAATTACGTATAGAAAGGTAGCGGCGAGAATATTAATCAACATCCACCGAGTATATATTACAGAGGACAGTAACATACGGTAATGAATTTATATACTCAGAGCAACGGGTAACGCTACTCACATAGTTGATATCAAAGCAATAATGCACTTGTTGCTCTCTAATTAAAACTGTGCGAATTATTTATTAAATTACTTTGAAATATGATAAATGTTTAATAATTACTTTGGCCTTTCAAAGGACCTGACGAAATTATTATCGGACCATTATTTAATCTCTCTTTTTACATCCATTGTTCAACACTAATTTTCTTTAATGTACGTTCCATGGGAAGAAGAAATATATAATATATATTACCGGCCAAAAGTTTGAGGCGGGTCATCTAACTTTCAAAAAAAACTTAAACACTCCACTTTACCCTAAAAATAATTGTTTTAATTAAGTTAATTATGAAATATAATATGTTCCTTTATAAATATTTATTAAGTACAATTTTAATAAAATGTCTTGATTTATTTATATTTTTGATTCGTCGAAATATCCACCACGATTTTTTTTATCACCATCACACAGATTTTTAGGCATTGGATTATCCGTTTCTACAGAATAGAATCAATTTCGTTCCATTGTTTTTTCAGTGTGCCTCGAAAGTTATTTCCAGAAGATGGCTATTGCTGCCCTATTCTTCTGTCCAGATAGTTCCACAGTATTAGTTCAAATCTGGTGATTGCGGTGGCCAAGAGTCAGTGAATCACCTCTTTGTTTAACTGTGTTAGCGTCAAACACCCTTCGGAATATATATCTCCGGCAAATCTTCGTATGAGATTTATGTGCGTTTAGATTTATGTTCAGATTGGTGTAGGGGATTATTGCGCTGCGACCTGAAAGATGTATTGGGCCCCCCGGAGCCTTCTCCAGTGCACAGCCGGCCTCCAAGCATCATTCTCTGACTACAGACAAAGCAGTGGGTCGTAGAGGCTCCTAGGGGAAAAAAATCTAAGGGCAGCATGCTAGATTCGAACCCGGGACCTCCGCGTTGCTAGCCCAGCGCGCTACCACAGAGCTAATCCCTTCCTTCTTTCTTGGCTTTCGCCATTTAACTAGGAACGGAGACCCTAGTTTCTGTACGGTGTTTGTCCTTGTCTGTAAAGTGTAGAGTGTATGTAGTTTAAGTGTATTGTGTACTGTTCTGATGAAGTGCATAGAGTGCACTGTGACAACCTGTGGAGTCGTTACTTCCCAAGTAACTGCATACAACAGATACCACTTGCGCGCAATCTCTGTGCCTTAAACAAAAATTCTAGAACTTGGTTTCATCCTTTTAAAGAACATTTTTGAATGTCTCTGAGTTTTATTACTTGCTCGTATCAAGGTTTGCTAACAGCTAAGCAGTCATGTGAGCCAGATGTCTTCAACCGATCTTTTATTGTTGACCTGTTAATGGGAACATCACAACATTGATTATGTATGGATCATATTTTCTCTCCGTTAACCTTCTATTGGTCACATTGTTCTTGGCGAATTGGTAAAACTCCTACCAAATATTTGTTGGGTTTTACTTAAGTTTTAAGGCATAATAACCAAACAGGATTATAAGAATACCGATCCAAACCGATGACTTCATTTCCTTTCCACCCCCACCCCTTAACTTATCATCCAATCCGGTGACTCTATTTATATTTTCACGGAAAAGAGTTTCAAACAAAAGTGGATAGGTGTCTGTAAGTGTATCATCATATTGAATGAATTCATCATCGATGAAACTTTTCAATGAAGTGGCACTTCAAACTTCCAGTTAACCGATTTATTTCAAACTCACAATTTTGCCTAAATAGTTCATTCTAATTTTAATTTAGAATGATGGAAACGTATGTAATAGGATCCGAACAGAGGGATCCATAGCAGAGAGAGAGAGAGAGAGAGAGAGAGACATAAAAATTGACAGGATCACTTTACTAGTTTAGGCCAGAATAGAGTGGGAGAATCTGTTTAAATACAGCTACGGGAGAATCTTCCAACAGTCTTGACAGAGTTCATGCAGCACTGACAGCGTGTCAACAACCTTTCTCTTTAGTCACTCTAAAGAACCATTTTATATATTACTTGTAAAGACCTTATTATAAGTGTTCAGCATTACTTCCAGTTCATTTATTAACAAACCCAATTTTTGTCCTTCTCAAACTAATTATACATACAATAAATTATATTAGAACTAACGAAAGTAGACGAAATTTTTCTAATAAATAGTAATTTAGGGGTTGTTACAAATAATGGTTAATGTAAAAAAACTTGAAAAAGTGGACAAAACTTGAATATAGGTCGAATGTCTGGTTTGGTCTACCTTTCTAGTAACGCAAAAAAAACTCTTTTCCTGTCAATAATTGCCTGCTATGATTACAAAGTAAGAATTTTTTAAACTAATAAAACTTTACAAAAAAAAATTGAGAAATTTAAAAAAAAAAAAAAATACAATTTCGAAAATGGAAAAACAAATCAAAATGCATAAAATAAAGCGGTAATATTTTTATTTTATACAATTTAAATATTGACAGATTTAATGTGATAAGATTGGTACAATACATAATACATACAAAAATTTCAATGACTGACGTTAGAATAAGTATTTTCTGTAAGCGTTTTTTTTTTGTTTTTTTTTTTATTAAAGAAGTTGAAGGGTTGTCGATAAAATATTAGGGACAGCCGACTGTCTGGGTTGGAGCTTGTTACATAGTATTTTCAGTCGATAACGTTTACCTTCTTTATTCAATTTAATTAATTTTAATAGAAATTATAATGCAACAATAAAAAAAACTGATGTGAAACCCTCGCTCGATCTTTATAACAGTTCTGATTGATAATTTTTGTTTAAACTTGTGTAATGATGTTATATTTTAAAGACTTATTTTAGAGGAGAGATGCCAGAGCGATCGAGCGAAGAGTGATGATGATTGTTTGTAGTATGAAGGATTTTGGAATGCTGTAGTGTTGTTATTGATCTGACAAGTTAGAACATGACAAGTAACAGTGGTGAACTAGTGTGACTAGCCTAGGTCAAGCTTTCAAGGTTTAAATTCATGTAGCGACTTAAAGTTTTGTTGTTTAATTTATGTAGTGACTGGAGTTAATAATGTTGCGAACTGTAATGGAATCGTTTAATGTGATTCCTGATGTAGAAGATGTCTTGAAGAGGGCGGAAGTTAGTTTGAGATTTTGGAAGTTAGTGCTCGAATTATTAATACGTATTTTATAAAAATAAACTGTATTTGAACAATAATTTTAACGTAATAAATGGTAACTAATTACAACAAAATACTTAGAATTAAATAGAAGATAAATAACTAATAATTTAGAATGATAAACGAACTAAGATGCACAACTAAAACATAATAAGTTTAAATAAACTGTATATGGACGCGTAAACTGCTGCTCGTATAATCGTATATGATATAATCATCCCCTCTTCCAATGAGGCGAGTATATTGTTGTTGGCCACACTCACACCAAGACATCTGTCCTAGTGTGCGACCTTCGTAGTTTGGTGACCACCTATTTAGGTCAGTGACCAGCCTTATCGGCGCTTGCTTTTGATGTAAGGGTATTTACCCTTGGTTGGTTTGTTTGGCTGCGGCCTTGTTTTGAAGTCAGTCAGCTGGCTAGGCCACTAGTTGTAAATTATTCTTTCTTTGTTGGGTTTGACATTGCTATGACTTTGCCATGTCATTATAGTACTCTTAGGTATAGACAGACATGGCGGTTTCAACCAAAGCGTTTCACGAGTCGGTATATCATAAACTATATCATAATGGTGTAAAACATACATAGCGGTGTCGACCGTTTTGTTTCGTGCGGCGGTTTTAAAACAGCGTCGGTAGGTGATTGATGTGAGGAACCGAGTCGGTTTAACTTACCCGAAGTTAGCCGAAGAGTGTTTAAACGTGTTCAGATGGCTCTATTCGAACGCTGTAGACTCGTTTTGTTTAGAAATGGCTGGAGAAAAATTTGTTGCAGAAAAGCTAATAACGCAGTAGAAAATCGACAGGCCCTTTAGGATATAAAGGATAAAGGAATACAGCTGGCGATAGATTTATAAGAAGAAAATGTTGTTAGCTTTTCTTGACAAATTGTGAGTAACTCATCTAAAGTACTTCGCGACATCCTAGTGAAGATAAAAAAATTTTCATCGTCTGTTTGTACTTCAGCAAACAAGATTTGAAAATGCCCTTTTTGTAGCCTTTCTTTGATAATTGGATTCTTCGTTTTAGTTTTTTTTTTTTATAAATTTTCCAGTGCTAATACATACTGACAAATACACCATTGTCTTCCATACTGCAAACCACATCGATCACTGCTCAAATCGCTTAATACGTAAAACAGCTTAATGTGGTTTGTAGAACGCTACCGAGCCATTAAACGCTTCGGTTGAAACCGCTTGTCTGTCTTTACCCTTAAAGTAAAGTTGGATAACTGTTAGCTCTTCAGCTTGTATTCTGTTGCTCTTCCAACCAGAGATAGCTACTAGGATGAAAGAGAGGTTGGTTGTGTTGTTGATGAAGCGTCTTGATACGGTTACTGATGTAACTATTGATTCCAGCTTTTGTGGGGCGACTTTCGGCGATTGGTTCCATTATATCATGGTCAGTTTATATTCGATTTCTCTTCCAGCTAGAGACAGCTTCTAGGTGAGAGATTGGCTGTGTTGGTTGAAACCTATTCGCTAATACATTGTAGAGGGCTTGACAGAGATTGTTATACGTAGTTGACGTATGCTTGGAGCACGATAGTGACGCCTTGATGCGATTACTGATTGATTCCACCTTTCTTGAGGCAAATTTGCTCCATAATACTTTGCAATGTTTTTAAACGTATAGTTAGGCCTGCACTACACTTGTTCAACTGTAATTATATTCTAAGGCTGCATCCTGTATCCAAAACTTGTGTAAGGGTACTTTAAATTTAAGCCTAATTCATAAATCCCTCCCCCTGAACCTACCCAAATTAATTTTTTCCAGTAAAATGTTTCAGATAAAAGTTATGCTTTCTTCATATCTGTTTAATTAGCATTCCAAGTTTAAATAAATGATAATCTTTGGAGCCATTTTGCGAGAAAATTACAAAAAAAAAAAAAAAAAAAAGCTGTAGGTGTGGTCGCACTTCCCAGTAAATAGAGTTTCTTTAAATTTTGAATTCTATCAAAATGTTTCTAATTTGTTTTAATATTATGTAGGTAGTCGAATCATATTTACTATGAGTGTTACCACAGATGCGCTCCCCCAGAACCCTCCAAAATTCACTTTATCTGGGAAAATATTTGAAACAAAAAAGTGATAGTCATTTATAAATAAAGTTTATACATTTATTTCTAAAGTTTATACATAGTATGGAACAAAAATCATTGGAGCCGTTTTCGACAAGATTTCAAAAAAAAAAAAAACAACATCCGATCTTGTGTGATTAGCTAAACGGAATATCAAGTTATAGCACACCTTACGAAAAGAAAGTAAAAAAAAATCTGGTGTGAAACACTCACACAACTTTCTCTTACTCCAGTTCTCAAAATTATAATTGACAAATTTTATAGTTTGTGTACCAAATTTAATGAAACAGCGCTTTTCCGGTTTACTAATTTCCTTGAAACTCGGAATTTCGGCCATCTGTTTATTTCTAATTAATTTTGTTTGGATGATAGAATTGTATAATCAATTATGATAGCACTTTAGAGAAAACTATAACCACATCCCTCCCCTAAAAGTGCCCTTAAAAGAATTTTCCCCGAGAAATGTTTTAAATAAAGGTTGTAGATCTTTGTATGTTTAGTTTATATAAGAAGTTTCAATATAAATCGTCGGAGCCATTTTTGAGAAAATTGCGAAAAAGGGAAAAAAATCATTTAGTAAAGTGGTAAAGAAACGCACTTCTGGTTATCTGATTTTTTTTCAAACTCGGAATTTCAACAAGATATTCAATTCTCATTAACATTATTTAGATGACAGAACTGTCTAATAAACTGAAATAGCACTTCAGATGAACACTTCTCCCTCACAACTGCCCTTAAATGAATTTTCCCAGAGAAATTTTTCAAATAACAGTTGTAGCTCGTTGCATGTGTAGTTGATGTAGCAAGTTTCAAGAAAATCGTCGGAACCACTTTTGAGAAAAACGCAAAAAAGTAAAAAAAAAAAAAAAAAAAAACTAGTAAAGTGGTGCTACTTCCGGTTGAGGAATTTTGACAGATAACGTACAGTCAGATCCCATGGAGATACCTAAATGGAATATCAAATTTCAATTTTCTGCGGTTTTTCGTTTTTGAGCTATGTTGTTCACATACACATACAACATTTGCTAAAAACCACTTTTTTTGGACTCAGGGGACCTCAAAACGGATATTTCCGGTGAAAACTCGATATCGAAAATTTGACACGATTACAATACTTCCCCTTACTAGAAGTAAGAGAAAGTAATATTTGTTTTAAGTATATTAAAGAACTTTATTATTGATCTTTCTCCTCCCCCGTTTCCAAGAACAAGGCTTTTTATTTGGTACTAATTACTTCATTACCCCTTCCATCTGGCTTTTATCTGGATTTCTTTCCAAGTTTTAATTATATAAATTTGGTTTATCTTTACTTCCATTAACTGTATCGTCTACTTAATTAAATTAGTCAATGTTTTTCACAAGTTCTTAATAGTAGTTGCCATGTTGCTTTCAATTGTTTCAACCTAGTAATAAAAATATTATGTTTTGAGATTTAATTTGTAACGTCTCCTTGAATTTTTAATTAAATTTATAATCTTCCGATTGGAAAGGAATCAACAGTATTACTTTCTCTAGCTCCTGATAGGAGGGAGTATTGCTATCGTGGCAAATTTTCAAAATGGAGTTTATATCGATGTTTCATGGACTCCTAAATAAAAATAAAAAAATGTTTTTAGCAAATGGCGTGTGTAAAACAATATATCTCAATAATGAAATATTGCAAGATGCTCAAACGTATATTAATAATAATTAATATGAATATAATGTGTTGCCACAATTCCGAGTTTGAAGGAAATCTGTTTACCGGAACTCTCGTCTTTTATGTTATTTTTCAGATTCACATAATATATCTTTATACATTTTCGGTTATATGTTAAACTGAAAACTACGTCATAATCGTATAAATAAATCAATCAATACTATGTGAATTACAGTAAATCACGCTAGATTTCTTTTTTCGTATTCTTGGGACTACATCAGTAAGAGGAAGTAATAATAATAATAATAACAATAAATAAAAAAATCTGGTGTGAAACACTCACATGACTTTCTCTTACTTGAATTAATATAATTTAATCAAGACATTTTCTTTAAAATTGCAACGTTACAATGAAAATGGTTTTGGGGATTTTACGTGTATACCTGAGCGCTCTTATGTGGACAGCTCTATGTCAAAAACAAGAAAGCTTGTGCAAATTTAAATTTAAACTAACTGACAGGGTACAGGGGCTTTTAAAATTGCTCCGACAGCTGCGCTAGAGGTGCTGCTGGGGTTGGCACCGCTGCACCGGTTGGTGCAGGCGGAGGCAAGGGCCAGTGCGCACAGATTACGCAACAATAATCTTTGAAGGCAGAGGGGCTCCTTAGCCAAGCATCTGGACATATTGCTAAAGGTTAATCCGAGCCCGGTGTTAAGCATGGCCCAGGAGAGCATTTGTCCAATATATAACTTCGAGGTTCCATTTCGGGTGTTCATAGGTTCTAGGGCGGAATGGGCCAAGGGGTGGGAAAAACGCTACCGGACAGGACCTTTGTGGTTTACTGATGGGGTGCGGAACTGGAGCAGGTGTATGTGGAATGGGCCCACAGTACGTATTGAGAGACCGCTGGGCAGATATTCCACAATATTCCAGGCTGAAGTATTTGCCATTATGGTCTGTGCCGAGGAGAACCTGCGTAGAGCCCCAAGGGCAAGGTCATATGCATTTGCTCGGACAGTCAGGCTGCACTGAAAGCCCTAAAGGCTTACAGAACTACCTCATCCCTAGTGAAGGATTGTCGAGAGGCATTGTCGAGACTGTCAACAAGGTACAGCTGATATGGGTGTCTGGACACATAGGGATATCACATAGGGTAATGAGATGGCTGACCAACTGGCCAGGAACGGGGCAAATACTCCGTTCATTGGTCCAGAGCCTGTCCTGGGGATCACTGGCGGAGCGATTTGTGCGGCGATTAGGGAGTGAATTCGCGTAAGCATGAAGAGCTCTGGAGGGGGAGCCCAGGTGCCACACACAGCAAAAGGATGATGCCAGGGCTGTGTAAACGAACGACCCAAATGGCCCTTAGTCTGAGTAGGATCCAGGTTTCTCTGTGACGGAACTACTTATGTACGGGTTATGGCAGGCGTGGAACCCTTGTGCAGATTATGTCAGGAGGAGGAGGAAACGGCCAGCCACCTGCTATTTGATTGCGTAGCAATAACTAAATTGAGGTATGAGACCTTTGGTACATTGCGACCTGAGGAGAGAGTAGCCCAAAATGATCTGGTGGTGAAAGTCCTCAAACTCCTTAGGGAGGGAAGGTTCAACTACTAGAGGTTATCGGGGATGGCGTAATAAGGCTCTGTTGGCTGCAGTGCCGGTGTCTAGCCCACCCGTGATAGGCAATAATAATAATAATAACTGATAGGGGCTCCCAATGCCCATCGAAAATCAGTTTTTTTATAAAAATGTTTTAACGAAATTAATTTCGAAAATTTGGCATGTTCGTAATACTTCCTCTTACTAGGAGTAAGAGGAAGTAAGAATTTTAAACTTAGGTTTAATAACTTGATCTAAGAGGTTGTTTAATTAGAAGGGTGTTTCTAGGATTGTTTGTGTTAACTTGACCTGGTTATGAATCAAAGAACTCCTAAAACTAGAACTGAAAAAGTCTTCTTCCATAAATCGCGTTCTTAATCTAGATAGCGAAACTATTTATAGAACAGAGTTATAAATAATATCTATCGCTAATTATTTCAAAAAAAGAATGAATTAAAACTAACATCATTTGGAGAATGGGCGAAAATTTCATCAGTCAAGTATAATATTTAAAAAAAAAAAAATATCTCAGAGAGAAATAATAAAAAAAATTAACATGAGCCACTCTGTATTTATGTAATCTATTTTATCTCCTCCCCAACTGTTCTAGTCTCCATTTCATTAACTAACTAGAAATGTAGCTTTTTTTTTTTTTTTTTTTTTGAAACTGTTTATTAGTAAAACTGAGTTTATTATTACGAGAGAAGGTAATACATTCATGAATTTACTGGACTGTTTGCTGATATTACTGTTGGAAGGAGTGGCGCAATAACTAGGCAGCGAGCATTGTTATTTAAGAACCTTTTAAATTCATAAACTGCTTTAATCTCATTATTATCGATTCTTCGTTATAGTTGATACATGTTTATTGCGTCAGATTCCATTTTTGTAATGTTTGTATATCTTTTGTTTTGTTTTCTGTCCTGTCTCTATCTAATTCCCCGGCTAACCGGATATTTATTCTTTTTGATAGCACCTGTGGTTAAGGATTTTATTGCTTTTCTAGCATAAAATTGTTTTCTTTTCCTTTTTTATTTTTTCTTACTGTTAATAAGAAAAAATGTAATCGTATCATACTTTCGATATCGAGTTTATCCGTTTTGAGGACCCCTGAAAAATCACAGAAAGTTCAACCTTTAATATTCCCTGTAGGTATCACCATGGGGAACCCGACAGTAAGTTATATGTCAAAATTCCTCAGCCGGAAGCACCACCGGGAGTTGCGTTAAGCTTTTCTCTAAAGTACTACTTCAGTACAATGTATGGTACTCCGCCTATAGTATACATTAAAACCATGGGTACAAGCCTAAATTGAAAGAAAATCAGATAACCGGAAGTGCAGAATAGTTTTTGAATTTTTCGAAAACTGTGTAACCAATTTCCGGTTATTTAGAAAATTTACTGGGTTCCAGATCTTTTAGGTAGTTGGGCGCCAGGTTTTTCAGCCAATGATTTAAATAAAAATTAATAAATACCAGAAGAAATGACGATAGAAATCAACGAAACTACTTACAGGTAAGAGACAAGATCTTCTCATTCAGGTAGTATAAATGGAAATTAAAATTGTACATGCAAAATCAAGAATACATATATTTTCCAAGCAAAAGATAATAGAAATAATAAATAAAGTATACCTTTACAAAAATGTTATCAGACGAAATATATATACAGATACTGTAGACGACGATATGTCCACAATACGAAAGTCATAGAAGTTATTGCAATCTCCGGAAAGGCCATCCTTGTACGACGGACAACGGGAAAACTCGGCACTACAACTTCGCCGGCAAACTTTTGCAGAGAGCTCCTAGAGACAGTTGTTAGTACTCACCCGTACTTTTTCGTACTCTCCCCTACTGAAGTGGGAAGAAAGGTCAGACTGTAACTCTCCTTTGCCCCTTCTTAATTCTAGGGCCATCTAGCGCCTTTTGCGCGTACTTGGTTACAACTGTTGTAATGATTTCTTTTAAACTTGGAATGATAACTATACAGATGGAAACCTTTGGGTTTCAATGATATTTACTCACTTCTACTATCTGCTTGGGTGGGTACTTGAACTCTACATTTAATGTTAAGGACAAATAGGTAAATTTTTTTTATGCCAAACTTGGCTCGATTTATTATAAGCCCAATTTAATTCAAATATACTACCAATATTTCGAACTTATTGAATTTTTTTTATTGATTTATATTATTTAAAATGGTTATATTGAGCATTCTGTTTTTAATACAAGCGTTTCGTTGTTGCGTGAATTCTTCGTAATGAACTTCAGTATATAAGTTACTGAAGCAATGATGATGTTAATATAAAAACAAAATGTCCTGTAGCGGTGCAATATTGCATAAAGTTGCACTAAGGGTATTTACCTTTCCATTTATGGTTTCATAGTCGCTATTTACAAAACGAAAGCCAATTTACAAGTAACTTATTTAAGGTTTAAAGTTCACACAGCCATATATACGTTACTTCTAGAAAAGAAACTTGTTTAATTATTATTTAAAAAATGATTCTTCTTTTTAACTGATCCATCGCGAAAAATTATTACTTGGTGCGCAGTATTGCCATTAGTATTCTAGCCAACTAAACTATTGATAGAGATCATAAATTTTCACTTTCTTAATGTTAAAATTGACAAGATCGCATGCGTAAAAAATCTGGTGTGAAACACTCACACAATTTCTCTTATTCCAGTGTTCAAAATTGTAATTGTACCTATACCAAATTTAATGATATTCGTCAGTGTTTTTATATAGAAAATCACAAAAACTGAAAAAACTGTTCAGCAAAAACTCAATTCCGGTTTACTAATTTCCTGTAAAAGCGTAAATTACTAAGTGATTTTTTTTGCGATTTTCGTAAATGGCTCCAACGATTTTCTTTAAACTTAATTCGTCATTCGCTGAAAGCATTTTTTTCGTACTCATTGGACCATAAAATATTTATTTCCGGTGAATATTCAATGTCGCAAATATGCCACGATTGCATTACATCTTCTTACCAGCAAGCAGCATTAAGTGAAAGTACTTGAACTTCCACGAAAGGGTGAAAGAAGGGTGATTACATTACAGTTCAGGTAGTGCGTGCTCCAATAACATTGAACCTATTTAATAATTTTTGAAAAACACTTGAATTTCCGGTTTGAGACCGCGTAGTGGTTCGCTAAAAACCGATGTTTCGCCCTTGTTGCAATGAGCCTCTTCAGGGTCGTTACACCTCGAAAGCCAATAAGGCATTGAGCCTTGGTAGATAAGGGGTGTAGCTTTTTACTCCGCCATCTTGATTGCCTTCTTGTTCTTTAATTTTGTTTGCTGTAGATGGTGGGCGGGGCTTAATTCCTACTTTCTTGCGCACAATTGACTGGCGGATGACAAGATCTAAATGTGCCCTCTGCCAAACTTTAAACCTTGTCCTGCTCCGGAAAACCGGATAAGTGAGAGTGGAAGTTGAGAAAGAGGGAAACTGTCTAAATTGAGTCGATGGACTCCGGTTAAGCATGGCTTACCCTGCTCTGGGAAAGGGATGATAAAGAAGGGGGGAAAGCGTCCAATGGTTTTCCGGAGCAGGACAAGTTTATAACTTTGGCAGGAGGAAGTTGGGAGACTTGTCCCCCACCAGCCAATCATGGGCAAGAAAGAGGAAATTTAAGCCCCGCCCACCACCTACAAGTAAACATCAATTAAAGATCAAGAATCAGAGATATTTTCAGAGAACAGCCTGCTTCATTTTGTGGTTATCGACCGGTTTCAGGGGTTCGCCCATCATCAGGATGTTTTTGTTGAACAGTGTAATGTGCAAGTCTATGTTATTACACTGTTCAACAAAAACATCCTGATGAGGGGCGAACGCCCGAAACCGGTCGATGACCACAAAATAAAGCGAGCTATCACGGAAATGTCTCCCTAATGCTTTCCAGCTCTGCGGAACCAAGCACCAACACAACAAAAGATCAAGAAGGCAGGCAATATGGCTGAGTAAAAAGCCATTTCCCTTATCTACCAAGGCTCAGTACCTTATTGGCTTTCTCGCTGCAATGAAGAGGTTCATTGCAACATAGGCGAGACGTCGGTTTTTAGCGAACCACTGACACGGTTTCAACCCGGAAACTAGAAGTGTTGTTCATGAAAATAGGCCGCGGAATCCTAAAAGATCATAATTAATTTTTGAAATTTAACGCTGCATAACTCTCGAATAATTCAAATATAAATGATAAGTTGATATCTCTGTGTAGAGTTAACATTCCAAGTTTAAAAAAAAATCGTTCCCAAAAATTTCCCTCCAAAAAAACTCAAGAAACAATTCTACAAAGACTACATTTCCGGGTTAACTGACTTTCTTCAAAATTAGTAATCTAGCTATATTCTTAATGTATATTAAGGTTATCTAATTTGTAAAACCATAGAAATTGTACTCAAGATTAATACTTAAGAGGAAAGCTTTAATGTTACTGTTTCCCCAAGAACCTTCAAAAAATCTCTAGAAAGATATTTGTAATGAAAGCTTTTTCGTATTTACATGTTTAGCTATTAAAAAAAGAAAAAAAAAATCACGAATTGATTGATTGCATAGTTATTGTATTATTCATTGTAATTCCGGAGATAGAACGGAAGCCATATCAATTGGAAAAATCGATTAGTTGTATACTTGGTAGTTTGTATTACTCATCAGTCTAATGGATTTTTAAGGTGTACGAATTTCTTCCGGAATAGGTTTTAGGCTAGGTTTAAAAACTTTTATCGAAACTTTATACCTAACTTGCTGTTGTTAAAGAGTTATGTTTGTGTCTGTATGTGTAACCTTCTTTGTCTTCTTTCTTGTCGGTCTAATAGTGAATTCAATAATAATCCCAGTTTTATAGAATTTTATATGAAACTTTCATGCCTTTTTTTGGCCTTTTTTACTTTTTTACTTTCTCTTACTCCTGGTAAGAGGAATTATTAAGATCGTGTCAAAAATTTTTGAAATTGAGTCCCCACCAGAAATACAAGTCCCCGGTCTGTGAGTATGTGCCATAGAATATCCCAAAAACGAAAAATTATAGGAAACTCAAACTTTGTATTCGTTTAGTTACAACCTCACCGCAACTGATACGAAAGTTACGGGCAAAATCTATCAACCAGGACATGCAACTTTATTGAATGTTTTTTTATTTATTTCAGTTTTCACGATTATCTCGAAACCGGCTCCATCGATTTTCTTTAAATTTGTATATCAATTACACATTCAATGATCTATAATATTGTTGTGGTGGTTGGTTCCGCAGAGCTGGAAAGCATCAGAGAGACATTTTCCATGGTAGCCTGCATCATTTTGTGGTCATCGACCGGTTTCGGGCGTTCGCCCGTCTTCAGGATGCGTTTGTCAGACACTGTGATAACACAGACTTGCACAGAGCAAATACAGTTTATACACTGAATTTGCTCTGAGCAAGTCTGTGTTATCACACTATCTGACAAACGCATCCTGAAGATGGGCGAACGCCCGAAACCGGTCGATGACCACAAAATGAAGCCAGCCTACCACGGAAAATGTCTCTGATGATCTGTAATTTTATTTGAATCATTTCTCCGAAAAAATGCATTTAAGAGCACTTTTGGGGATAGGGTGTGGTTACTTTTTCCCTTCAAAGTGCTGTTTCAGTTTATTACACAATTCTCATCATCTGAAAATATTAATTAGCATTAAATACGAGGCTGGTTTGAAAAGTTCTCGGAATGTACTAGAAAGAAGTGTCTTATCTCGGAGGAACTGCTTTTATTTTTCAACATAGTCTCCCTGTAGACTAATGCATTTGGTCCAGCGATGTTCCAATGCCTTTATCCCATCTCGAAAATGAGATTCCTCCAGGCCTGCAAAGTACCTCTCCAATTCGGCTGTCAGTTCTTCCGTTGTAGGAAATCTCCGTCCACCGAGGAAAATTTTCAGCTTGGGGAAGAGATGAAAGTCTGATGGTGCCAAATCAGGTGAATAAGGTGGATGTGGCAACAATTCGTACCTCAGTTCATGAAGTTTTGCCATGGCAATAACACTTGTGTGCGGGCGGGCGTTGTCCTGATGAAAGATGACTTTCTTCCTTGCCAAACCAGGCCTTTTTTCGCGTATCTTTTCCTGTAGTTGGTCTAGGAGGTTTGCATAGTATTGCCCCGTAATTGTTTGGCCAGTAGGAAGATAATCTATCAGCAGAATGCCTTTTGCATCCCAGAAAACTGAGGCCATGACCTTTCCGGCCGAACGTACTGCCTTTGCTTTCTTTGGTGGTGGTGACTCAGCATGTTTCCACTGCTTTGACTGCTATTTTGTCTCTGGGGTATAGTAGTGGACCCAAGTTTCATCTGTAGTCACAAACCGGCGCAAAAAATCTTGTTGGTTGCGCTGAAAACGGGCCAGACTTTGTTTGGACATTTCCAATCTGGTGCGTTTATGGTCCAATGTCAAGAGCCGCGGCACCCATCTTGCCGATAATTTTTTCATTCCCAATTCTTCGGTTAAAATGTGATATACCCGTTCAGATGACATCCCTATAGCTTCAGCAATCTCTCGCACTTTCAGTCGACGATCCTCCATGACCATTTTATGCACTTTTGCGATAAATTCTGGGGTCGTAGCACTTTTTGGCCGTCCACTACGCGGATCATCATCTAAGCTCTCCCGACCAAATTTAAACTCGCTGGTCCACTTGGCAACAGTTGAATATGAAGGAGCAGAGTCCCCCAGTGTGTTCTGAAAGTCGGCATGAATTTCCTTTGCTTTCATACCTTTCTTTACAAAGTACTTAATCACTGCTCGAATCTCAGTTTTTTCCATTGTCACAAATCACTACGCGGGAACAACAACAAAGAGTCGTCACTACCACTCTCCTGCAGCAAGAGCACTGACGCGCCACGTGTTCACTCACAAAGGATGTGTGATTATTGCACGGGAACCTCGTTGCTCTAGCACTGACATCTAGCGGTGATTCCGAGAACTTTTCAAACCACCCTCGTATGTTGTTGATATTTCGAATTTGAAGAAAATCAAAGGTAGTAGAGCGTTTTTAAGGAAAAATATTTTTCACTTTTTTGTTATTTTTTGTGAAGCGATTTTCAATTTTATTTTCCAACGATTTTCTTTGAACTAAGTATGTGAATTACACATCTAAAAGGGCTACAACTTTTATTTTAAACATTTCTGTGGGTAAAGTTATTAAAGGGGGCTTTTGGGGTAGGGGTAGGGTTATATTTTCCCCCTAAAGTGCTATCTTAGTTGCTTATACAATTCTACCATCTAAACAAAATTAATTAGAAACAAAATAGATTACCAAAATTTCGAGTTTCAAGAAAATTAGTAAACCGGAAATGTGCTTTTACTAAACAGTTTTTTCAGTTTTCGTGTTTTTCTCCATAAAAATACCGATGAATTTCATTAAATTTTTTCGTATTTGTCAATTACAATTTTAAAACACTGGAGTAAGAGAAAGTTGTATGAGTGTTTCACGCCAGGTTTTTTTTAAATTTCTATTCTAAACTTGAGTAGTGGAAGAAAATATTACAAGCTCAGTACTTCATCTCTTTTATGAGTTATATTATTAAAACGTAACATATGGCTGTCCAATCAAGCTATCCCGGTCTTTGAACAATCAAATGTCCATTAAACAATAACAAAAAAAAAATTATAATATAATATAACGTAGAACTAACAGACCATCACATTTCAATTGTTACACATCATCGCACAGCCACACCCATATTTAGCTTTGAATTGTTTTTAGTTTATTATTGTTTATATGCGAGCAGGTTTATATTGTTTAGGTTATATGAATTTTTTAAACAATCAATTTCCAATTATTTGTAATTTTTTATTATTTCTCTTATTGCTGTAAGAGGAAGTAATTGCTCTCGGCCAAAATTCCAAAATTGAAATAACTTTTATGTGTTTACGTATAGACAGTGAATCAGGAAAACCAAAGTCCATTTATATGATCCATCTCTGAAAGCGTGCTTATTGGAAGTTTGGATTATCTGCTGTACTCATATTTTAGAGAGAGACCAATTAAGCTTTTTAAAAATGTTATTAAATTTATCAAAGTCCACACAACTGACTTCCTATGATTGACTAGTAACTGGCAAATACACATATCATTTAAAATTGTCAATTAATTCATCTACTGGTTGTTAATCTTTGCTTGAGTTGCCGGATTATCAAACTGGAGTAACTTTACTATTATGCCTTTACTACAAATTTCTATCAGTGTAGATCATATTTAGCAAACCCATAATTCCGAATTAGAAAAGTTAATTACCATAATTTTTTTTAATTCCTTCATAAATAACTTGTTCAACAATAAGGACATCAACTCTGTTTTAACATATCTTCAATATTCAATAAATTGTGATTAATCATTCAAATGATTAATTAATTTAAAAAATATTTTTTTATTCATTTTCTTAAAATCACAGAACTACTTATTTATATTAATTGCATTTATATTATTGTTGATCCTACAAACCCTTTGTATATTGGAAATGCTTTTTATTACAAAAATAAGAATGTTTCCATCAATTTTTCCCCACTTTATAATCCGAAATCATGTAGAAAGTGGAATCCTGCACTTCAACTTACTAACTAATAAATCATTATTCTAAATTGCACCACTGTTGCCACAATTACTGTATTACTTTTGAACTTGCCGATTTCTAATTAAGTAAATCTTGTAGGTTTGAAATGATTAAAACAGTTTACTAAGAAAGACAATCTTTTTTCCTTCTTCCTTTTTATATTAATTAAGGGAAAATGAACTAA
The DNA here is from genome assembly GCA_011037195.1 of Triatoma infestans. Lineage (NCBI taxonomy): Eukaryota > Metazoa > Arthropoda > Insecta > Hemiptera > Reduviidae > Triatoma > Triatoma infestans. The sequence goes on along the minus strand of JAAEAF010001989.1, from coordinate 156,983 downwards.
AATAATTAAAGGCATATGAAATTTAATTAAAATCTATTGAATGACTTTCCTTTTTATCAAAAATATTAGGAGGGTGTTGAAAATTATACAAAGAAAAAGAAAGAAGAGATTGTTTAGGCGGAGGAAATTAAGGAAAGTGAAGCAGAAAAATTGTTAGATAATTCGGAAAATTAGGAAATTGATTATTAAGGTGAAAGAAGGGACTAAGGAAAATGAGGCAATCACCATGATTAGCAACCAAACGTTTTCACTGTATTTTTTTAACTCTGTTAAATCTGTTTTGTACAAATTTTTAACTAATTGGTTCAAGAGATTTTATTTCAGCTGTTCTGGTTAATTTTAAATTGGAAATTATTTGTAATAATTTAATTCTTGTTTATTTAGTAAACTCTTATTGGTGTTAGATTTTTTTTTTTCTTTCATAACTAGAATTCAAGCTTAAATTACCTTTTTTGACCTTATTCAAGGTCTGGAACAAAAGTCCAGGCCCAAGTTTTACCCATCTATGTTTCACCATAGACCGAACAAATCGGACCAAAACCATAAAAGGGCCTAGCTTAAGACCTCTACCGATATCCTATTCCGGCCGAAGGTCCTAAACTTAATCTCCTCATAGCCCAAACAATCCGTCATTAGTTGCATATACTCATCCGTTTCACAAACTCTGCACAAGCGGTCAGGCATGAATCCCATTGTATACAGATGTCTCCTTAAGCGACAATGCCCAGTGAGGAAGCCAACCAGAAGCCTGAGAGAGGTCCTTGAAAGACAAAGAGAGATCCCGCTACTCGAAAGCTCCGTCCGGACCCCCAATGAGCATTTTAGACTGCCGACAACCTACCGGACTCATCCATAAGGATGAGTGCTGTGAGGTCATCCACGTCTGAAAGCCTGACAAACATGTACCAGAAGACACATCAACGGCAGAGACGCCTAATTTAACGGGAGAGAGACGCCTAATTTGGCAAACCTATCTTTCTCCTCATTCTAAAGATTCCCATATGACCTGGAACCCAGACCAGAAGCACATCCTTCAATGAAGAAAGATCTTCCCGTTTTTGACCTTGTTCTTGTCCGAAAACATTTTACTTTCCCTTTACTACTGTAAAAGAAAGTATTGCATACGTGTTTGAATCGGTTTTTCATGAACATTCTTGCTTTGCACAGCTCCCAGATGATTGAAAGATACTTTTAAAAAAATTATCAAATTTGTAGGCTTTCTAAAACTTTGCACTGATTTCCTGATTTTGTCATTTAGATTGCTTCAGCATTAACGTTAAAAAAGAAATTGAGGGAATGAAAAAGATCGATATGTGGGAAGCCGTGTGAAGTATTCACTGGGTCTGGATAAAAGAATGGCCCAGTTTTAAAGAATGATTTCATGCCAAATGCCTCCTTCCAAGTACCATTTTGAGCAGAGCCCTTTAAGTACAGAATTTTAAAGGAAAACATTAAGGATATGTATAACATTAACAACAAAAGTGATAGAATTCCATGAGGCGCGAAAGAAACGTACAATTCATTAAGTTACTATTCTCGGTTAAATGATTCTAGTATCAAGAAACAAGTCATGCGGAAGGTTTGGGAACCCTAGTTGGGACTGTGGTTAAAATATGTCGGTCAAGGAAACCAATCGGAGCTATTGGGCAAATTGCGTTGCAGATGCACGCAATCGGAAGATATGTCCAGTTCAATCTCGGAAGACGCCACAGAACCCAAGAAATTGTGTTACTAGCCGATGACTAAAGCTGTGAGCTGCAGATGCCATTAGTACGAAAATTGTTTGGGAATGTCTAGACCACTCAGTATCCTTTAGTTGGTTTCAGGGTGCCAGAAATCTTGGTTTGGAGGGCATTCAATGCCCGACAAAATTAATGGCATTAACAGAAAAGCTGTGGAAAAGAGGAAGGACATCTAGCAAGAAAAAATTGCAGCAACTTCCTTAATGGGTCCGGCCGTTTGGAGTTAAGCACCTATTGGCAATAGTTAAAGATATCTACTGTAAGCAGCATTGCAAGTTTAAAGAAAAATATTTTGTTGTCTAATTCGAGAACTTCGCGAAAAATCTGAAAACTTCTTCGGTAAAGTTGAACTTCCGTTAAGTTATTTTCTTCAAACCTAGATTTATAATTATGCGTTTAATTGGTCGCGTATTATGTACTAACTGCCTGGATAGGTAGTTGCCTCCCACCACCTCTAAAATTCGACTATTCGCACTGCTTCTTTTTACAATTAATAATAAGAAATTTGTATTGTTAATAATAATAAAAATAATAATTAAAGAAATATAAATTATATGAAATAAGAAAAATATTTTGTTTTGATAAGGGTAGTACGATTGTTATAATAATTAAATTAAATGTAAACTTTTAAAGGTTATATAGTTTAAATTATAAGCAAGATATTTCAAGCAGGCATAACATAGTTTGCAATGAGGGTTGCAACTTTAAGGGGGACTATTCCCCTCCAAATAGCAGTTGTTTTCGAGAGGGTTCTCCCTTTATAGTGGATATTCCTTTTTACACAATAGAATGACGCTCTTAGTTTTGAAAAGGAGTGGGGATGAACTGTTTCCCTAACCTTTCTATAACATCTGATGGGAAGTTTTTCTAACCATTTAGTTCAGTCTTGTGTGTATATCTTGTACATTTGTATGTATATAGAAGTATATATAATATTTATAAATTTTGTATAAATATAAAAAAGTTAATAAAAAAAACATTGTGAATATTTTGTGTGGTGTGAATATATCGCGGTGTGAATAGTTTATTGTAATAATTTGTATGGATAATGAGTAATTTGGTAGGTTTTTGTTTTAATTACGTACTATTTTATAATACTATTATGTTCCTATAAGTTTAAAATTCAATTATAGGACAGTTTGATAACGTTTAAATTCTTCTTGCTATCTTGGATGTTTACATTTTGTCAACTATTAATTCTATATTTACTGAACCACGTTCTACTAGCTAGTCCATAACAATAACATTTCTATTTTACGAAACATTATGCAGCTTTGCATATTTCTTCTGCAATTATTATGCTAATAAATTCAAACTGTCAACTTGTTATTTTACTATTGTTGTTTTATTAATTTACTTGCTTATTTGTATTTAATTAAATGAACCTATACTGGTTATCCATTGCAGGCGGCCATTTTGTTTGTTTACCATCGCAGTAGCTGTAGTATTGTGTTGTTTTGTTTGGAATTAGTTTTTGATTATTTTATTACATTTCATTCGTTTACTATAATCACTTTTGTTAGAAGGCGTTATATTATCTATTTAAATAAAAGCTATTTTTGTCTTTATTTTTCATTTTGTTATCGTGACACCTGATGGGGAAAAAGCAAACTAATCTCAGTTAATATAGTTGATATTCCATGTTTACTCTAGTGGTATCTATCGATGTTGTCGTTGTACACAAAGTAAGAGTACCCCAATGACTCAAAAGATTTTTCATATTTTTGCAATTTTCGCAACAATGACGACATTTTTCTTTCAATTTGGAATATTTATTCTTAACGTTTATGGAGCATTATTTTCATTTGGATTATTTAAAGTAATTAAACAAGTCGGATGAGTAATAAACAAGATGTCCTCAGAATCCTCAGAATTATAATTTTAAAATTTTCTTAGAAGTTAAATTACAAGGATTGCGTTCGTGCCGAAACTTTCAAAATTGAATTTTCAAATATGTCTGTGTAATATATATAGTATGTTTTGGTGGTCCCATGAGTACGAAAATAATGTTTTTAGCAAATGGTTTCACTCTCGCTTTCGGTGTGTGTGTGATGAACAGAATAATCTCAAAAATCGAAAAATCTTTGTAAGCCTAAAACTTGGTATTCTATATTGGTACTATCACCGCGTTGCGTATGAAAGTTTCGTGCAAAATCCATCAACCGGAAATACTATATTTCTGAGTGATTTTTATATTTTTTCCACGATTTTGTTTTTATAAAAGTTTGTAATTAACAGTAAGAGAAAATTATAAGTTTAAAGAAGTTTGTCAATTATATAACTGGTGTATATTGCAGTAAAAGTCGTGTGTATTCCACATTATATATATATTTTTTTTTTAATTATTTTAATATTGTGTAATTTGGCAGAATAGTAGTGTTGCAGATTTAAGTTTTTAACAGGAGGATAAGATTAATGGTTGAAAATAGATTGTAACGTATATTATTTATTTATATAACTATTACTTCTCGCAGTTTATTAATTCGGAATTCTATTTAAATCTTAATTGAATTAAATAACTCAAAATATAACGAATAAATCACAGGTGTGAAACATCATACGACCTTCTCTTATTACAATTAATTAGTTTAATTGACAAATTTAATTTAAAATCGTAATGTTTACTACAAACCTTTAGTTATGCTTGCCATTTACAAAAAAAAAATAGATGGGTAGATGTTATACATACTAGTGTATACCTGAGTGTGACTTGGGTTGATGGCTGCGTGCTTTATCTCAACCAACAAAGTTTATAGCCTTAGTTTAAATTAAACTTAACTCATAGGTTTAGGCTGAACTCTTCTAAAAGAATTTTTTCCAGAAAAATGTTTCAAATAACAATGATGATACCATTTTTCTCGATATCTAATTTAAACATTCCAAGTTAACCTGAAATCCTTAAATATCTATCATGTTTACAGTTCTGTATTTTTACTTTCTCTTACTCATAGTAAGAGGAAGTATTGTAATCGTGTCAAATTTTCGATATCGAGTTTTCATCGGAAATATTCGTTTTGTGGGCCCCTGAGTCCGAAAAAGTGGTTTTTAGCAAACAGCCTCTGTGTGTGTGTGTGTGTGTGTGTGTGTGTGTGTGTGTGTGTATGTATGTGGAAGCATTGCTCAAAAACGAAAAACCTTAGAAAGTTGAAACTTGATATTCCGTTTAGGTATCACCATGGCATCTGACAGTGGGTCATCTGTCAAAATTCCTCAACCGGAAGAACCACTTTACTTGTTTTGTTTTTTTTTTTACTTTTTTTCCGTTTTTCTCAAAAATGACTCCGACGATTTTCTTCAAACTTGATATATCAACTACACATACAAAGAGCTACAACTTTGTTTTGAGATGTTTCTCTGGGAAAATTCATTTAAGGGCAGTTACGGGGGAGGGGTGGTGTCAGGTTTTAATCTAAAATGCTATTTCAGTTTATTAAACAATTCTATCATCTAGTAATGTTAATTAGTATTGAATATGTTGTTGAAATTCCGAGTTTGAAAAAAATCGGATAATGGGAAGTGCGTGTTTACATTACCACTTTACTAAAAGATTTTTTTCACTTTTCCCAATTTTCTCAGAAATGTCTCCGACGATTTTCTTGAAACTTCTTATATATATAAACTAAACATACAATGATCTGCAACTTTTATTTAAAACATTTCTCTAGGAACATTCATTTAGGGGCACTTTTAGGGAAGGGGTGGGGTTATGTTTTTCTTTAAAATGCTTATCATAGTTGATTATACAATTCTATCATCCAAACAAAATTAATTGCAAATAAATAGATGGCCAAAATTCCGAGTTTCAAGAAAATTAGTTTTTTCAGTTTTGGACGAATTTCATTAAATTTGGTACACACTATAAAATTTGTCAATTATAATTTTGAGAACTGGAGTTGTGTGAGTGTTTCACACCAGATTTTTGTTTTTTTCAACTATTTTCCGCTTAAGTTTATTTTTTAGGCGCGGTCGAGGGTGCTAGCTCTGGCCACGCTTCCCTCAATAGTGTGATTTAATGATTAATTTAGAACCACCCCACCTATACAATATTGAAGCCAGCTAGAAATTTATTAATTCGAAATTTGATGGAAATTTGTCGATATAACAAGTAATGTAAATTGTAATAAGAGGGAGAGACTAATTTATGTTTTCTTCTAGATTTTTTGTTTAGCATATTTAAATTTGAATCTATACTTACGCTTTTAACTTGTATTGAAATATTTATGAAAAAAAAAAAAAAAAAATTGCTAAAGCATAACTACAGAATTGAAAAACACACGTGACATGAGTAGGCGCCATAGTGCTAGTATTTCAGTTCGCCCGCTCAAGGTTAGGGACATATTGCGACAGACCTACTTAATAATTTTTGGCGGTGAGAGAGTAGGGTTTCGTTATATTATTTTCATTAGTAAACAAATTATAGATTTTAATTTTTTATTTTTAAAGTATGTTTTAGTTATATATACCCTTTATTTGAGTCGATGAGTGTTTGTGCGGCTTCCGGGCTAAGTAATATAAACAAAATTAATTATAAATAAATAGATTTTCAAATTTCGAGTTTCAAGGAAATTAGTCAACCGGAAGTGCATTTTTACTGAATAATTTTTTTTTTTTTTTTTTAATTTTCGCGATTTTCTCCTTAAAAACACCCCGACGATTTTCATTAAATTTGGTATGCTAACTATAAAATTTATCAATTACAATTTTGGGAAGTAAAAGAAAGTTGCGTGAGTGTTACACACCAGATTTTCTTGCTGCCACGGTTAAACCTATTTATGAAATACTCACACAACTTTCTTTTATTGCAGTAAGTTTACAAAATTGGAACAGAGTTTTATGTTTACCGTATCAAATTGAATGAAATTCGTCGGTTTTATTATGGAGAAAATCGCAAAAATTGAAAAACCTGTTCAGTAAGAACGCACTTCCGGTTTACTCATTTTTTTTTTTTAAAAATCAGAATTTTAGCAATCAGTTTGTTTCTAATTCATTTTGTTTAAATGGTAGAATTGTATAATCAACTATGATAGCACTTTAGAGGAAAGCATAACTTCCACTTCTCCCCCAAAAGTCTCCCCTTAAATGAATTTTCCCGGAGAAATGTTTCAAATAAAAGTTGTAGCTCTTTGTTTGTATAGTTGATATATAAAGTTTAATGAAAATCGTTAGGGCAGTTGTTTAAGGAAATTAAAAAAAAAAAAAAAAAAAAAATTGTAAAGTAGCGTTTCCGGTTGAACGGTTTTTACGAATTCATTATGCAATTTTCCGTTTTTGAGATATGCTGTCCCGAATAGACCCAGATACACGGACCAATGATTAAAAAATAACTTTTTTTGGACTCAGGGGACCTCAAAACGGATATATCCGATGTAAACTTTATTTCGAAAATTTGACACAATTACAATACTTTCTCTAACTGCAGTTAGAGAAAGTAATTATAAGTGTATTGTGAAATCTCTCATGATTTTTTTTTCTTATTCTAGTTAATAAAATCATTGAAATTGACGAATTTTTTTTTATACTTGGATATTTTCACTATATACAGATGTGGTGTGTGGGTGTTGATTAGTGTAATAATACTTCCATGTATTGTTTCCACTTCAACTAAGTTCAAACGAGATCGCCAATTGACTAAAACCTAATAATATTTGAAATTTAACGTCAAAAGATTTCTCAGAAAACTGTGAAACCAATTTATCTGGAAATATGTTTCAAATCAAATTAATACATTTATTGAATATGTGGATGGCTCCATGCATTGCTGGAGTACATCTGGTATTTTATTCATCTTGGCATGCATATTTCTTTTATTCCTAACCGGTTTTGGATTTTCATCCGAAATAAGTTTATAATTATAATCTCCCGCACATACAATCAACAAGCCAACAAGTGTCGAATGTAACGAGGCATATCCAGAAAGTAAGTGTACTGAGGCTCTCACGGCCGGAGGGATTTTGTTTTCGAAATGTTGGCTACACTATCGTGTAGCCTGACACCTCCCCTCCGCAACGAGACCGGTTCGAGGTCAGTACGTTGAGAACTGTCGATGCGACAATACGTTTCGTGAAAAATGTCAATCCAATCTCCCGCGAAGTGTGAATTATTCAAGGTCGGGCCAAGAGATTTTGAGACGCTACAAACTCCATGTAGATGAATTTCTCCGCTCCATCATTACTGGGAGATGAAACTTGGGTTACACACTACACACCTGAAACCAAAAGGCAATCTCAACAGTGGCGTCACACTTCCTCACCCACCACCAAAAAGTTCAAAACCACAATTTCAGCCAAGAAAATCATGGCATCCGTGTTTTTTGGGACTGTCAAGGCATAATTGTAATTGAATATATATGCCTCAAGGGGAAACCATCAACTCTGCAAGATACTGTGAGACACTAAAAAAATTGCGGATGGCGATTCAGAACAAAAGGAGAGGCATGCTGACAAAGGGAGTCTGCCTGCTGCACGACAATGCCAGACCACACACTGCTTGCTTGCCTCATTTAAATGGGATGTCCTGAACCATCCCGCGCATTCCCCTGACCTAGCACCTTCAGATTACTATCTCTTTACCTCCCTGAAGCTGCACATGGGTGGAAAAAGGTTTTCAACCGACGAGGAGGTGAAGAGGAGGTGGAGAAGTGGACGAAGGAGTTGGCGGGAAACTACTTCGAGGAAGGCATCAAAAAATTAATACCCCGGTAAAAACGATTGATTTTTAGATAGTTGTGCGTAAAGCGGCCCTCAGACGATCAATATTATTGTCAATATCTTTTATAGTGAATATTTCAATATATTGAAAATGACCTGACACGGTCAATACATATACAATCAATATTTAGTTGTGAAAAGATTTGTGCGTGCGAAGTTTCTGCTAAAAATGAAAAAGAAGGAAAAAGCGTGTATTGCTATTATTATTATTTTGGCACATGTGGGTGTGAAAAAAGTGAAGAAAAGACGTTGGGTAAAATAATAGATATCAAAAAGAAAAAAGTTCAGTCACCTAAATCTTATACAACAATATATTAGGCAAAAGGAACCTGATGATTATAAAAATTACTTTTGTCAAAAACTGAAGTTACGAAAATAACCACGACGAGGGCTCATTCGCATCTTCGGTTGCACTTCCTGTACGTTGAGAGTTTTTAATTTTCTTTAGTTCCTTTAGGAAGTTGGTTCTTAAGGCATATTAATTTTTTTCTTCACCTGCATCCTACTTGATTTTTTTTAAATTTTTAATAATTATGCATAACCTTCTTTTTTCTTATCTCTGTTGGAATATAGATCTGATGACGTATTCAACATGTCTGGCAATTCTCTGTATATGTTTATCAAGTTTTTCAATATTTCCCTTCATTTTTCATTTTCACCTTCATTCACCGAGTCGGGCGATAAGGGTGACGATGCATTTTCCGCCATGGTTACAGATGAACTAACCAAGATTGTCAACCACGCGCACGAACGATAAATATTTCATCAATATGACTAGCTCCGCCTAAAATATTGACGAGTATTTTCAGGACTCCGAAAATGTGCCAATAATATTGTCAATATTTGTATCAGTATCTGAAATATTGACAGTATTATTGATCGTCTGAGGGCCGCTTAATTTCTGACCTTAAATTGAAAAAAAAAAAAAAAAAAAACATTGAAATGTTACTGGTGCGCTTTTCTGGACAACAATGTAATCACGTCTCTAGCTGTCTGGGGGCTGGTACGTTGATACTCATCCATCCACATTTCTATATTTATGTTAGAACAAGTGAGGAAAATTTGAAGTTAAAAAAAAAAACTGCCGTTTTCTATATAAATGTATTAACAGGAGTAAGAAAAAATCCAGCGCTGGCTGTGTGGTGAAAACCTTTGCCAAAAAAAAAGAAGAAGAAAGTCGTGTGAGTGTTTCAGACACCAGTTATTTTTTTTTTTCTTAGCATTGTTGCAGGAAAAAAAATGCATAATCTCCATAAACAGCGTATATTATAATAATACAATAAACCATCAACATATATAAAAGGCGTATAACAAAGACAGGACTGACCGTTACAAAGAGGAAATTCCCATTAACATCGTCCTGAAAACATCGGGCTCACTTTATAACCTTGACAGATGGCAGTGCACTGCCTTATGTGCCAGTGTTAGTGCCTTGAAATGACGTCCATACTTACATAGCCCCTGTGTATCGCTTGTTTTCCTGCTGTGCTTTCATTTATTTACTACATTTCTTTTAACTTATTTAATTTTTATACATTGCTTTTTATCTCATATAAAATCTAATTTAAATACCATATTAAACAGATGTTTACGAATGTAATTTCATTTTATTTCATATTTATTATGGTTCATTGTTTTATTATGGTATATTTTTCACAAGTACTGTACTACTTTGTGTATAATTGTAAAATAAAAATGGTGGTGACTGAAATGAAAATTTGTTTAATCTTTGTGTTTAAATGTGATATGAAACGAAACACATTACTTTCTAATGAGGTGGGAGTACTATTATCAGAGCATCAGTGACATTTTCCGTGGTAGCCTGTTTCATTTTGTGGTCATCGACCTGTTTTGGGCGTTCGCCCATCTTCAGGATGCGTTTTTCAGTCAGTGTGACAACACGGACTTGCACAGAGCAAAGTTAGTTTACACACTCACACACAAAATAACACACTTACTTTACACACACACAAAATGAAGCAGGCTACCACGGAAAATGTCTCTGATGCTTTCCAGCTCTGCGGAACCAACCACCATAACAACTATGGAGTACTATTACTTATAAAGTGACAAATTTTACTTTTTACATTTCAATTTTTATTCATTTCTCCTAACATACGATATCCAGCAGATCTCTTTTCAAGAGAACATGTGCTCTTTTGTTCACTTCTCTTTTTTCAAATATGCTCAAAATGTTCGCTTTTTTAATTTAGACGACCTTTTATAAATACAAAAACTCGGTGTATACAAATAAAGCCGCAACTGGCGCGATCGTCAATAATTTCATTCGTCTTGTTTTTACTACCCCTACCTTATCTATCAGTGCACATATCAGGACTTATTACTTTCTCTTACTCCTAGTAAGAGGAAGTATTGTAATCGTGTCAAATTTTCGATATCGAGTTTTCACCGGAAATATCCGTTTTGAGGTCCCCTGAGTCCAAAAAAGT